>CAUYON010190312.1:0-87792 GCA_963573935.1 Arctocebus calabarensis
CTCATAACCAAATTAGAGTGAAGACATTGACCATTTAATACACATGCTCCATTTTGTAAAAAATTCTGAGTCTTATGTAACTGTTCTCTTGTAACTACTTTACAGTTTCTAAAAGCAGTTATTGTCCAAAGCAGGAAGAACTTAAGTCTTCTCTGATAAGCATATGAATCAATGGAGGGAGGTAAACAAAAAATTAAATTAAAAAAGATGAGGTCTGATAGGGGAGCAGCCGGATAAGAAAATAAAAAAAGGGACAGCAATTTAAAGTTTATTCCAGCTATAATGCAGGTTATTCTGACTTTAAGGTGGAATCCCATGGCATACTTCTGAGTCCATTCCCAAGATATTCTGTTGTTCTTATCTCTCTTTTATAGATCCATGCAGTCTCTGGTGCTAGGGCATCATCTGGGTTTGGATCACATAACAGTGAACAAATGGATAAATGAACGTTAGAAATAGTTACAGCAGGAGACCACTGTGATCTTAGAATATCAAGACAAATGCTGCCATTACTGTTAATGATGATAAGTTCTTGTTGTAAATGCAACCTTAGGTGGTTTGAAGGGGTAGTTTGTAGGAAAGTGAATTGTCATAAAGAATACACCACCTTGATGGGGGCTGTCATTAGGTCCTATAATTGTGGCTTGCCAATGGAACATCATCCCCAACTGGACCTGCAGAACATCGTGCTGGAGGGTCATGGGTTAAATCACTAAGTTCTTTATTAATCTGTTTCAGTGCCATAGTCTGTGCTTTTCGTCTGGCTCCTCACTATCCCAGTGTGCTCAGGGGTCCAGCCAAAACTCTTGATTATCCAGGTGACAGGGAAGGATTGTCTTATCTCACACAGGCTCTGCCAGTCACAGGCGCAGAGGGGTCAGGGCCTCCCTCAAGCTTCCCCAGTGGCAGCTGGCCCTATGGGGCTCATGTGCACGACACAGCCAAGACATGTCTCATCATGAGTTAATTTTTGTAAGTGGAGAGAGGTACAGATCCAGTTTCAGTCTTTTACATGTGGTTATCCAGTTCTCCCTGTACCATCTGTTAAATAGGGATTCTTTCCCCCCGTCTATGCTTTTGTTTTATCTAAGATCAGATGGCAATATGAGGTTGGTTTCACTTCTAAGTTCTCTATACTGTTCATACATCTATGTCTCTATTTTTATGCCAGTACCACACTGTTTTGATCACCACAGACTTGTAGTATAACTTGAAGTCTGGTAATGTGATGCCTCCAGATTTGTTTTTACTTCTTAGGCTTACAGTGGCTATTTAGGTTTTTTTTATGGTTCCATACAAAATGAAGAACTAGTCTTTCAAGTTCTTTCAAGTATGAGGTTGGTGCTCTGATGTGGATTGCATTAAATCTATAGATGGTTTTGGGTAGTATAAACATTTCAACAATTCCGATTCTTCCCAACCATGAGCTATAGTTTTGGGGGGGGGGGGTTGCTTTGTTTTGTTTTTTTGAGGCAGAGTCTCACTATGTCGCCTCAGCCTCCCAAGTAGCTGAGACCACAGGCACCCACCACAATGCCCGGCTATTTTTTTGTTGCAGTTGTCCTTGTAGTTTAGCTGGCCTGGGCTGGGTTCGAACTTGCCTGCTCCAGTTTATGTGGCTGGCGCCCTAGCCGCTGAGCTACAGGCACCAAGCCCATGAGCTATAGTTTTCATTTTGATTCTGTGGCTACTCCATAGCCCTCTCAAAATTTTCTCTTTTTGTCCTAGATACTTAAAGTTCATTTCTATTGCTTAGAAAAACTCTAATAGATATCTTCTTCTACTTTAAAAAAAAAAAAAAACCACACATTTCTTTCAAATGTTTCTTTTGTTTTTCATTCAATTTTTTATTTTATTTTATTTCTTTTCTTTTCTTTTTTTTTTTTTTGAGACAGAGCCTCAAGCTGTCACCCTGGAGAGAAGGCCATGGCATCACAGCTCACAGCAACCTCCAATTCCTGGGGTCAAGTGAGTCTCATGCCTCTGCCTCCCAAGTAGCTAGGACTACAGGCGTCCGCCAAAACACCTGGCCATGTTTTTGGTTGCAGCCAGCATTGTTGTTTGGCGGGCCCGAGCTGGATTCAAACCCGCCAGCTCAGGTGTACGTGGCTGGCGCTTTAGCCTGTTGAGCCACAGGTGCCGAGCCACATTCAATTTTTTTAATATATTAATGAATTTTAGTTTTATGTGCCTACTTGATTTTGTTTCCTGTTCAGCAGTTCTTTTCTATAACAACTTCCCAATTTTTTAATTCTTTAATTTTGACAAATCTCCCAATGTAATAAAGCTCATCTTCAAGAAATTTTTCAGGTAGAATACCACAGATAGTCTAATTCTGACACCTTTTATGTCTGAGAATGACATTCTTTTTGACATCACACATCATTGCAATATTCCTACCCTCAAGTTTCCATGGATATTTCTTTGTGATTTTATGGTATTTTTTGTTGCACAGAAAGTTGAAGCCAATCTGATATTTTCTCACTGAAATCTTGGAAATTTTCTCATATGTTTTGTTACTATTTCTATTTCACTTGTTTTTACCTTCAGAAGTTCTACAAAGTCAGTCTTACAACTCTTACAGTTGCCATTGACAGAACATCAATTTAAATTATATTGGTTAAAGTTCAATTGTAGACAAAAGAATCCACTCAAGCCAGTTTAAACAGAGTGATGCCTACTACAGTGTATGAACTTGCTACAGAATGATTGGAAGACATGGAGCAGGAGGCTAGACTTTCAGAAATAATTCCCAGAGCTGTATCTAAGTATCTCAGCAAAGTTGCTGCTGCTGGTGGGCGCCACTACTGACTTAAGAACCATGCTGTGTTCAAGCCACCAGCAAGAAAGTTGTCAGTTGGCTCGGTGCCTGTGGCTCAACAGGCTAAGGCGCCAGCCTCGTACACCTGAGCTAGTGGGTTCGAATCCAGCCCGGACCTGCCAAACAACAATGCTGGCTGCAACCAAAATATGGCCGGGCGTTGTGGCGGGCGCCTGTAGTCCCAGCTACTTGGGAGGCAGAGGCAGGAGACTCGTTTGAGCCCAGGCATTGGAGGTTTCTGTGAGCTGTGATGCCACAGCACTCTCTCCAGGGTGACAGCTTGAGGCTCTGTCTCAAAAAAAAAAAAAAAAGAAAGAAAGTTGTCAGTGTAGGAAGTTGTTGCCATTACTGCTGGTCACACATAGAAAAGAACTGACTAGGGCGGCGCCTGTGGCTCAGCGAGTAGGGTGCCGGCCCCATATGCCTAAGGTGGCGGGTTCAAACCCAGCCTCAGCCGAACTGCAAAACAGAAAAATAGCGGGGCATTGTGGCGGGCGCCTCAGCTACTCGGGAGGCTGAGGGAGGAGAATCGCCTAAGCCCAGGAGTTGGAGGTTGCTGTGAGCTGTGTGACGCCACAGCACTCTACTCAGGGCGATAAAGGGAGACTCTGTCTCTACAAAAAAAAAAAAAAAAAAAAAAGAAAGAAAGAAAGAAAAAGAAAAGAACTGACTAGACATCAGAGATTGTGACAGAGCTGCTTCAATGAAGTACCAAAATGACTCTGGTTACTGTGCTGCCAGGAGAGCCACCTCACAGTGTCTTTGCCTCCTTCCCAATCTCATTCAGATGCAACTATTTGGCGGATGCTACATCACATGCAGAAATCCTCACTGAAAAGGCACATGGAAACGCAGACTTCAGTTTTCCAGCTTCTAGTGTACACAAAGTCATGTTACTATGAGGTTGGAGAGGTACTGGGAGGGCCACATCTGCATACTAATGAGAGGAATAAAGGCAATGTAGTGACTCATGGATCTGGGAATTCCAAGGGCAGAGCTGGCTCTAGACATGACCAGAATCAGAAATTCAAACCGTATCAGCAGCTTTCTTTCTTCCCATTTATCAGCTCTTAAATTTTATTCACACAGCTAAAATTTAGTAAGCACCTACTGTGTTCCAGACACTGTTTTAAGTACTAAGATTCCATAATGAACAGGACGCACATAAATCTTTGCCTCCTTGGTGTTTACTTTGTTTTGCATTAGCTTTGTTCTCTGGCAGGCTCCCTGAAAATAGCATTAAAAATAGCTCCCGGGAGCTGAAGCTTATAAGTTACTTAGTGCTTGAAATATCACAAAGAATAAGAGCTTTCCTGCCCTGGAATCCATATAAATACCACACAATGAAAATATTCTAATTGCTTTTATTATGTGATGCACCCAAGACCAATCAGAGTATTGAGGAGCATGTACCATATGTCCACCAGATGTTGGAGAGCCTGTTCCCAACAAGAAAAGGTGCTGAAACACCAGAGTTGATGTCTATTACATTCCATTCTTAAACTTCCCAGGGTCATACACACAAATATGCCACACACATTTCCATACATTCATTTTAGAAATGTATTCCTCCCTATGACAATGCAAGTTTCTCTTCCACAAATGAAAAAACATTCCCTTCCTCTCCAAAAGAAGAAATTCCCAACCTCACCAAGTCACCATGTGCCATCAAGTCTCTGGCTTGACTCCTCACCATCTAACAACCTATGGATAAATAAGAAATATTAATATGCCAGACATATTCAATATTGTAGTACATGAGGTAAAACAGGAAACCACAATAGAAACTCTTTTGAAGACTGGAAGTCAGCTTCCAGTGGACCGTACTCTACAGTATCTGCCTGTGCTGCTGGAAGAGAGAGCAGGAAGCCTTGCCTGGCAGCAGTGAGTTCATTTGCATTATCCACTCCATGGGCTGCTAACTGAAGCCAGAGACCTAGCAGGTCCTCATTTTTTTTGTTTTTGGGGTCTTTTTTTTTTTTGAGACAGAGTCTCATTATGCCACCCTCGATAGAGTGCTATGGTGTCACAGCTCATAGCAATCTCAAACTCTTGGGCTTAAGTGATTCTCTTGCCTCAGCCTCCCAAATAGCTCAGACTACAGGCACCCACCACAATGCTCAGGTATTTTTTTATAGCAGTTATCATTGTTGCTTAGCTGGCCAGGGCTGGATTCGAACCTGCCAACTTCAAGTGTATGTGGCTGGCGCCATAACCACTATGCTATGGGTGCTGAGCCAGATCCTCATTTTTGAATCTAAACCCACAGCTCTGTGGCTTTTTTGGGGGGTGGGGACAGAGCCTCAAGTTGTTGCCTGTGTGGAGTGCCATGGCATAGCTCACAGTAATCTCCAAATCCTGGGCTCAAGCAATTCTCCTGCCTCCACCTCCCAAGTAGTTGGGACTACAGGCACCCACCACAACGCCCAGCTATTTTTTGGTTGCAGCCGTCATTGTTGTTTGGCGGGCCTGGGCTGGATTCGAACCTGCAGGCTCAGGACTTTAGTATGTGGCTGGCATCTTAGCCACTTGAGCCACAGGCGCCAAGCCAGCTCTGTGACTTTTTCTCTTTGTCACAGACTACTCCCTGGCCCTTGGTTTAACTCCTGCCAGCCTCTGCCCCTAAATATGACCCAGCACCCCAAGACCCAATAATTTTTCTTTGGCCCATGTCCTGGTGGTCGTCTTTATTAGCAGGATTATTCTTGCCTTTGCCCAGCAGAAAAGTGACAGCAGGAGGTGTCTGAGTCAGGACTAGGAGTTAAGCTTCTACCCCTGACAGTCTTATCTGCTTTTGCCACCTCCCTGCCTTTACTCGCACTAAATTTAGCTTCAGATTCAAGTGGAGAATATCATTTGCTACGGTTTGGATATTTGTCTCCTCCAAACTTCATGTTGAGATTTGATCCCCAGTGTTGGAAATGGGGCCTAACGGGAGGTATTTAGGTGGTGGGGGAGGATCCCTCATGGATAGATGACTGCCCTTGGAGGGCAGTAAGTGAATGAGGTTTTGCTTTGTTATTTACTGTAAGAAGTCTGGCATTGTCCCTCTCTTTTCTTCTTGCTTCATCTCTCACCATGTGATCTCTACACACACATTCTCTCTCTCTCTCTCTCTCTCTCTCTCTCTCTCTCTCTCTCTCTCTCTCTCTCCCCTTCTCCTTCCACCATTAGTGGAAGCAGCCTGAGGCCCTGATCAGAATCAGATGCTGGCACCATGACTCTTATAAAGCTTGCAGAAGCATACGCTAAATAAACTTCTTTTCTTTAAAATTTCCAGCTTCGGGCAGCACCTGTGGCTCAGTGGGTAGGGTGCCAGCCCCATATACCGAGGGTGGCAGGTTCAAACCCGGCCCCCACCAAACTGCAACAAAAAATAGCCGGGCATTGTGGCAGGCGCCCATAGTCCCAGCTAGTTGGGAGGCTGAGACAAGAGAATCGCCTAAGCCCAAGAGTTGGAGGTTGCTGTAAGCTGTGTGATGCCACGGCACTCTACCAAAGGTGATAAAGTGAGACTCTGTCTCTAAAAACAAAATAATAATTTCCAGCCTCAGGTATTCCTTTATATAGTAACACAAAACAGACCAAGATGCCATTCTTACAATTTTCCAAATGCACATGATTAGCTGATTCTCAGGTATCTTATGGACATCTCAGGTATCTTGCTAGTTACAGGCAGGAAGGACCCCTCAGCAAAGATATATGTTATTCTTTTTCTGCTTGTTGTTTAGGCTAAAGCCTTCTCTTTTAAAAAGCAGTTTTGTTGAGATATAATTTCAATTCCATTTAAAGTACACAGTTCAATGACTTTTTAGTGTATCCACATAGTTGAGCATTCAATTTAGAACATTTTCATTACTCCAAGAAACCTTGCTCCCCTAAGCACTCACCTTGCCAATCTCCTCCATCCCTCTCAGTCCCTGGCAACTACTAATCTCCTCTCTGTCTGTCTAGAGTTCCCTATTCCCTATTAATACAGGTGGAATCATGTAATATGCGGTCCTTCCTGACTGGATTCTTTCACTTAGCATAATGTTTTCAAGGTTCATTCGTGTTATAACAAATATCAGAACTTCATCTCACTTTACTGCTGAATAATAGTTCATTGTATGGATATACTACATTTGGTTGTTTCAACTCTTGGTTATTATAAATAATGTTGCTATAAATAGTCATGCACAAGTTTTTATGTAGATAGATGTTTTCATTTCTTTTGGAGTATTCAGAAGTAGAATTGCTGAACCATTTGCTAACTCTGTGGTTAACTGCTTTGAGGAAGGCTGTGTTCTTCCTAACATTACTAAAAGCATAAAAAAAAACGTATTTCAGTATCTTGACATTTTTCTCAAGTCACTAAAGCATTTGCCATAGAAGGAATATAATTAGATTTTCATAATATACCAGGTGACAGATTTTCATAATATACCATTAATTTGTGATTACTCTATAACCCAGGTGTTCAGTTTTCAGATGGGAACAAAAGAATCCTCCTTACCACTTATCATACCTCAACTAAACCAATTCTGCATGCTGGGGCCTGACGTTTCCCATAATTTTACATTCAGTTACCAATATTTATCTTATGATTGCAGATGAACAGAGAAGTTACTGTGAGATCTGACTTCAGATATAGCAGCGTGCAAAGGTTCAAGAGCTAAGCAGAGGCAGATGCCAGCTCTCTACTTTTCAGCAATCCTTTCTCTGTTTTAGCTTAATTCTCAGGCAGGCTTGCTCTACACAGCAACAAAAGTGCTCTTAGAAGCTCATGATTCAAGATACCAAAAGAGATCCATATCAGTCATTTCATAAAATGCTAATTGGCCCTGCATGCGGGGTGGTGGTGGTGGTGGTGGTGGTGGTGGCGGTGGTATTCTTCTTCCTGATTCAATTTCCAGGGAATAGAGTGTTCAGCCTAGGTTACATGGCCATTCCTATGGCAAGAAAGGTGAGGTCAAATGAATGCTATCCCTCTAGGTGTGGGAAGAGAGGTTACTGTAGGTTTTGTAGGAAAACACACCTACAAAACAAAAAGGAATAAACTGGCCAGTGCTTTCCAAATCTATTATATTCAATCTCATCATTTTCATTTTTTTATCTTTTTATCATTTTTCTCTCTTTCCCATTAAATGTTTCTCAAATTTTCCCTGTGCATCATTTATTCTGGTTTTTGAAAGACTGAGTCTGTAATTTTCCTCCTGCACATTGGTTTCTACATAGGTTTTTAAATATAACGTGTGTATTTTTAATTATTTGTTTCTTTGTTTGTTTGTTTAGGGATGGGGTCTCACTATGCTGTCCAGGCTGAAGTGCAGTGTCTATTCATAGGCACAATCATAGCATACTATAGACTCAAACTTGTGGGCTCAAGTGATCCTCCCGCCACAGTCTCCTGAATAGTTGGGATGACAGGCACATGCCAGTGCACCTGGCTTTAATTTATGTATTTAAATGTTTATTATGAGTCTATTCTGCCCTAGATATTATGCTAGTATAAGGACCCTATCTTAAGAAAGATTACTGTCTAATACACGAGGAAGCAAATAAACAGAAAATTACAATAAAATGACTTGATTAATGCAAGCTCAGGGCGCTGACAAGTGTACAGCACAGGCCTCCAATCAAGTATGGGGAGACTCAGAGGCTTCCTAAAGGAGATGGCGTCTATCAAGAATGCGTATTTAGGGCGGCTCCTGTGGCTCAGCGAGTAGGGCGCCGGCCCCATATACCGAAGGTGGCGGGTTCAAGCCCGGCCTCGGCCGAACTGCAAAACAAAGAAATAGCCGGGCGCCTGTGGTCCCAGCTACTCGGGAGGCTGAGGCAGGAGAATCGCTTAAGCCCAAGAGCTGGAGGTTGCTGTGAGCAGTGTGATGCCACGGCACTCTACCCAGGGCGATAAAGTGAGACTCTGTCTCTACAAAAAAAAAAAAAAGAATGCGTATTTATTACCCAAGGAATGGGGACCAAAGAAGGAAAGGAATTTCAGGTCACAGAGTAGTATGGACAGAGGCACCAAGATGCAAAAGGGCATCTTTACATCTGAAGAAGACGGATTAGTTCAGTGTGGCCGCTACATGCAGGGCCTAGTGAGCAGCAAGACCGAGGCTGGTAAGGTGCCTAGGGTACAGCTCCTAAATAACACAGCAGCTGTGTGCCTGGGGGCTTGGATTTTAACCTGAGGCATGGAAAGGTATAAACAGGAGGGCAACATGGTTGGAGTTGCATTTCCAAAAGGCAACTCAGGTAGTAGTATAGAGAGGGCCCTTCAGAACGCAAGAAGATTGTTCAAGGCAGCCTCAGTGGTGAAGGGCCTTCGCATGCCCGGCTCCTTCTTGTGATAGGTCAGAAGTTCAGCTGCCACCCATTTGGAGATTTTGTCCAACCACCTAGCAGCTAGAAAGTGATTTTTGGCTGGAGCGACCCGGGCCACAGGGGCAGCAAAGTGAGGGTCCAGGTCGGCCCCCACGTGCGGCCGTCTGGGTGGGCAGCGGCCAACGCAGCAATTGTAACACTGTAACAGCAAGGCGGCCACCAAATACCTAGCTGCAGCGGAGGCTCAGGGTCCTCTTGTGCTGAGCGCCCTGTCGCTGAGCCCAGCTGGGGCTGTGTCCCTGGGGAGCAGCCAGACCCCGACCCCCACAGGGAGGAGCAGCCCAGCGGGAGGGAGCTCAGCGCCGTGGTCCAGGTGGGCCGAGGAGGCGGCGGCGACCACCGCGGGCTCCAGGACGGAGAGCTGGGTCCACCTGGGGCCGAATGAAGATCAAGACAGAGTTTGTCCAAGCTGTGGTGCGACATGACTTTCAGCAAGAGGGAGACAGGCATCCTGAAGAAGGCCCAAGAGCTGTCCACGCTGACAAGGACACAGGTGGGGTTGCTGGTGGCCAGTGGCACAGACCGTGTGCATACCTTTGCCACCTGCACCCCGCGGCCCATGATCACCAATGAGACCCGCTAGGCACCGAGTCAGACCTGCCTCAACTGCCAGATCCTCCAGCCCGCTCGGACCCCCACCACAGGCCAGCCCACCTGCCAGAGGTCGGAGTCTGACCACAGCGGGGGGGCCAAGGACACACGGAAGCCGGCGTTCACGGGCACCGACCTGTGGGTGCTGCTGAGTCGGCCGACACCCTACTGGTGGCCTGAACAGCTGGACAGCTCGGACCGGCCAACCTGGTTGCTGTGGGGATGCGACCGGTCGCTAATGGAGGCCTTGCGGGTGCCAGATGGTACAAATGTGTTGTTTGGGGGAGCTGATTCTCTGGGGAGACTGATTAATGTCCCTTGGACTTTCTGATGTGGACGGATAGATGAGCGTTGTTACCGAAATATGTTATGGGATGGGTGGAGGGCGTACGGGAAATTTCCAAGAAGAAGCTGATATCTCCCAAAAGTCATAAAACCCAGCACTGCGCTCTCCATGATGCCTGTGGTTAATAGGACAGGGTTGTTTGCTCTCCAAACTGTTAAAATAAACTTTTTGGCTAAATTTTACTTGTTCTAGCTCCTTCAATTATTTTGGCAACTGCCTTGAGCCATGACCACGCTGCCCTGACATTCTGGTGAGCGAGCCAAGAGCAGCTCTTGCTTAAACTTTGGCACTTGCCCTGCTTGTTCTGCTCATTCATTCCGAACTTGGTGCTGGGAACACGGGGACCTGACATCTGGTCCCAGCCCTGAAAGTGCCACCTCACCATCCAAGCAGCGCCCAGTACCTCCACCACTATGCAAGGAAGCTGCAGCCCCTCTTCACCCACCACCACCTTCCTGGCGCCATTGTCTGCTGTGTGCCAGTGCTGTCAGCAGTGCTGGCAGGACTGTGCTAATGAAGAGTGCGGGCAGTGGCCCTGTCTCCTCTGGTGGCCATAGGCAGCTGCCTGCCAGATTCCCCCTCATGCCTGGTGGGGCAATGGTCCAGCAGGCCCAGTGCAGGTCATTAGGCACACCAGGCCCCACAGCAATCATCTCCCTCTTGTGAAGGCGGCAGAGCCCTCATGCTGACTTCCAGTGGGATAGCGGTGCTGCCTGCCACCATGTCATTCACGCCCACAACTGTAGGTGCCCATATCCCCAACACAGTGACATGACCCCACCTCAGCCCTGGCTGATGGCACCTCACCATTCTAATGCCTTCTCTTAGACTCCATCCACCATGCAGGTGTCCCACCACCAGGTCCAGGAGCAAGGTGGCATCCCTGAGCTGTTCCTAACAGCGCCATCTGGGACAGCGCAGATCCCTGTTTCTGCAGTTGAGCTTCCCTAGATGGCTGTGAGAGGGCAGCAGGCTGGGAGCAGCCGCAACCTCACTGAGTGACGGCACCCACAGCACCGAGAGTGAGTGATCCACCTGCCATCCTGGACAGATGGCCCAATGGACGGCGGCACCACTTATCTATTGTTGCCTTCTCACATTTTCTTTACACACATTGACAGAGCTCCGGGCGGGAGGCGGGAGGCAGGGAGGAGGAACAGGCAGCCAAGGGATTGAGCTCTCTCACCCAGCCAAAGAAATGGGCCCGCTCTCCAGCCGCCCTCCCTCACCCTCCCTCTTTTCAGCTCCACCTCCTATTTCAGTTGAAATGTCCTCCCTCCTCAGACTCCTCTTGCCAGCTTGGCTCAATGTTTGCCATAAGTATTAGCTTACCCAGTCAGACCGTGCCCCACCTTCCCACACACATACCTCTGTGGGGCTGGGCACCATGTCCTGCCCTGAGGAAGCAGTTGGGGCCCTCTCCCCTGCCTCCTTGCTGACACCAGGTCAGTTTTGTGTCTGCCACAATCTGGGTCAAAAGAGCACTGTCCCTGCCCCTCAGGAAGCCAGCTAGGGAGATGGGGGAGGGTTCTTCTCTTATGCTGCTGCCCTCTGCCCCTTCGGCTCCAGAGTAGCTGGGCCTGTGCACTGGGCCAGTGCCTGGGACCACCTGCCCTGCCTTGTCATCCCCTGGACCCCCAGGGGCTCCTAGATTGGAGGAAACAAGCAGTATTCCCTTGTCCCCCTTGTTTTTCCCCCTCCTCCCAGCTTCTTTACTTAAAGTTGATTTTGAACTTTTTATTTGAGGAGATGAAGTGAAAACAAACATATATATTTTTTAAATGTTTTAAATGATTTTTATATGGTGAAAGCCTCCTTACCTTTAAGGTAGTGGCTCAGGTGTCACATTCAGAGAGGCCGTCACTAACCACCTTACCTAAGGAAGCAACACCCCTAACACATCAATGCAAATATAATACCCATGAGGACGAGGATGTCATCTATCTTATTGACTTCAGTATTCCAGAGCTCACACACAGCAGGAGCTTAGGAACATGCTTAGTGGATGCGTGTTGAATGGATTAAAGCCATTCTCATAGTTAGGCAATGTACACAGTCCCTCAAGCCTAGGCCAGTGGAAAGAAAGGCTCTTGTGATGAGGTCGTGGTTAGAGGGATCTTCAGGGATGGCCATTCTCTGGGCCCCTTACTTTGCCTTCCATGTTACTGCAGCTCTATTGGCCTGGAGAGTGTTCTCTAGTTCTTTGATGAACAATTGGCTCTAAGGAGTATGAAACCCTATTTTTGTCAGAGACTATATTCTCTAGATACATGGAAGAATCCTTTAGAAGAATGAAGCAACCTAAGGGAAAAAAAGGTAGGGGGTGGCAGAAGTTGAGAAGAATAGGAAAACAGAAGGAAGAGAAGAAGGAAGAAGAAATTGGAGCCAAGATTTAGAAAGAGAAGGAATGGCAGCGTAGGTACAGCTCATTTCGTAGACTCTGCAATTAAATAAACCACAAGTTACTTTTGGAGCTAAATTAATTTATATTGGTTTGGGGGGCTTTCAACTGAAAAAGTCCTGACCCAGTTAATATAAAATCTAATGATCAGTCTATCTACCTATGTCTATTAATATGTTCTTTAAGAACATTGTTCACATAGTCACTTGTCTGATTTATTTCCTTTATCTTTTTGGCTCTCCTTTCCTTGAGATTTTAAAAAAGCTGCAGGGTGGAAAAAACTTTGCAGGGGTGATTCTCATAGTTTATTTTTGTTGTGTTTCTCTAAATTTCCTTACATGTTTATGTTAGATACTACTGTGGGTCTCTTGTTATCCACAGAATCTTAAAAGGGATTATTAGCATAGCTGTGGCTTTCTCCCTTTAAAATAACCCTCATCTTACTTGGAATTCATATTCCTCAAGGGACAATCTTTTTCCAGATATGCATAATACTAAATATTTTAATCAAATATGTGATCAAAAATATTTTCCATTTTACTTCTTTTATTTATTTAATGGATTCATGTTACCCGTTCTTTTTGGAAGAGAATTAATTTGGAATAAAAGCTCAGCTTTTTTATATTGCAAAATATGAGAAAACAATTTCTTGTTTCTGGGATGTATAAAATGTCAGTCTAAGTGGGCATTGTTTAGTATAGTCATATGTGGCTCAAATCAAAATTAAGAATGGATTTTAAATTATGTATGCTAATGTTAAATTAATTTTTCTTGGGATATTTCAGTCACACTTAAAGGGTTCCATTCAGGGTATGTGTTTAGCAGTTATGTAGATAGATCCCTTTAGCATTCTCACATTTCAACTCTCTCTCACTCCCTGACATTGTCAGATAGTCCTATGTGTCTGATCGTTGAATCCCATACCTCTTATCTCAGGGAGTGGTCCCCGAGCTTCATAAAAGGTCCTGGTTGAGGCAGAGTTCAGTATCAGGCAGTAAGCTCTATTCCGATTGCTGTTCTCTGGTCTTTCTGCTTAAGTCCTGGTCTGCTTTTTTCTTCTATTGCTGTTTTCCTTTCCCAAATTTGCACACCTCCTGGTTCTTACCTTCCGTGGCTAGTCCTGATTTCTCCCCCAGGACACATTCTGGCTTCTATTACTCTACAGGTTGCTGACCTTGACTCCTTTTTAATCCTTCTAGGTCTTGCATCCAGCCACACACTTGTGGTCCACAGTCTGGGTGCAGATTCATCACATCTGTTGCCAACACTTAGCAATAATCCAGTGGGGACCCCATACAGAATCAGAAACCAAGAGAAAGACACAAACTACTTAAACCAACTAAGAAGAAATAGAAAATCTGAATAGAATGATAATAACTAAAGAGATTGGATTCGTGGCTTTTTTTTTTTAATTCTCATGAAGAAAAACTCGGGTTCAGATGTAATCACCAATGAATTCTACAAAACACTCAATGGAGAATTAATATCAATCACAAATTCATCTAGGAAAAAAAAAATAGAAGAGGAGGGAACACTTCCCAAATCATTCTGTGAGGTAGGTATTACCTAGATACTCAAATCACACAAATGTACCACAAGAAAACTTTAGACCATGTAACAACCAAGCCCCCTGCCCCTACACCAAGCCCCCTATCCCTGCCACTAACCCCCCAAACCCATAGACTTAAAGAATATAACAAACCCATTACCCTTCAAAGGGAGAATTTTTAGCCCCAACCCCCGCAAGGGAGATGAGATAAGCAGGGAAGGGTACACGTCCTGAGTTCCTTGGAAATTTACCCAACTCCTATGTCCATCCCTTGTACCCCTGAACTATGTATGAACCATGAAGTAATGAACTTACGATGTATCTTGTAATTTATGAAGCAATATGTATCCCCCCCACCCTGCGACCTTGCCTTAATTGCTATGCTTAGCTTCTGTATCCTTCTGTACCCTTGAGGTATCAGCCCCCTGCAGGTGTAATAAATTTATTAATTATTGCATCAAATTGGGATCTATCTTTCTATCTCTGTGACTGTTTATTTCAACCAGTATCTCTTACGAATAAGGATACAACTAGGCAAGAGAAAGAAATAATAGCCATCAAGATTGGAAAAGAAGTCAAAGTCATTTTCAAAGATGACATAATCTTATATATAGAAAATCTTTAAGAATCCACCAAAAGTCCTCTGTGCCTACTTGCCCTAGCAATGAAGTCCTGTTCGCTGTCTATGGTGACTGTATCTTGCTCTGTAAGCCTCTCCCTTGCTCTTACTCTGTAAACGTACTTTTCTCTTCCTCAACAAACTTTGTTCCATGCTTGTCTTAAATAAAAAAAAAAAGAGTCCACTAAAAAAGTATAATTAATAATTAAATTCAGCAAGGCTGCAGGATACAAGACTAACCTACAAAAATTGATCGTATTTCTACGTACTTGTAATGATCAATCCAAAATCAAAATTAAGAAAATAAGCTATTTGCAATAGTATTCAAAAACTTTAAGAATAATTTTAACAAAAGAAGTGTAAAACTTATACCCTAAAAATTAAAAACATTCTGCAAAGAAATTAAGGATCTCAATAAATAGAAAAACATCCTGTTTATGTGTCAAAATATTTAGCATTGTTAAGATATTAATACTCATTTATTTTTTCTCGAGACAGAGTCTCATTATGTTGCCCTCAGTAGAGGCCATGACATTACAGTTCAAGCAACCTCTAACTCTTCGGCTTAAGGGATTCTCTTGCCTCAGCCTCCCAATTATCTGGGACTACAGGCATCCACCACAATGCCAGGTTATTTTTTTATTGCAGTTGTTATTGTTGTTTAGCAGGTGCAGGCCGGCTTCAAACCTACCTGCCTCTGTGTATGTGGCTGGTGCCCTAACCACTGAGCTATGGTATTAATACTCTTTAAACTGATCTATATATTCAGTCAAATTCTAGGGTTGTTTTAGATGAATATTTTGTACAAACTGATGAACTGAATTGCAAAGGACCCAGAGTAGCCAAAATAATTTGGAAAAGAAAAAGAATAAACTTCTCAGTTTTGGAACTTACTCACTTACAAAGTAAAAGTAATCAAGATAATGTGGTGGCTGGGCACAGTAGCTCACATCTGTAATATCAGCACTTTGGGAGGCCATGATAAGAGGATCCCTTGAGGCCAGGTTTGAGACTAGCCTGGGCAATATAGTGAGAACCTGTCTCTACAAAAATAAAAATAGAAAAGTTAGCCAGGCATGATAGTGCATGCCTGCAGTCCCAGATATGGAGACTGTAAAGCCAAGAGTTCAGGGTTTCAGTTAGCTATGATCATACCACTGCACTCCAACCTGGGTGACAGAGAGAGATCCTGGCTCAAAAAAAAAAAACCGGTATGGTACTAGCACATATAGACATACAACATATAGATCAATAGAATAAAATCAGGAGTCGAGAAATATGGTCACCTGATTTTTTTTTTTTTTTAGACAGAGCCTCAAGCTGTCATCCTGTAGAGTGCTCTGATATCACAGCTCACAGCAACCTCCAATTCCTGGGCTCAAGCGAGTCTCTTACCTCCGCCTCCCAAGTAGCTGGGACCACAGGCGCCCGCCACAACGCCCGGCCATTTTTTTTTTTTTGGTTGTAGCGTCATTGTTGTTTGGCAGGCCCGGGCTGGACTTGAACCTGCCAGCTCAGGTGTACGTGGCTGGCGCCTTAGCCTACTGAGCCACAGGCGCCGAGCCATGATTTTTTTGTTGTTGTTGTTAACAAATCTATGCTTTTCCTCAGAGAAACTGATTTTTGACAAGTGAACCAAAACCATTCAATGAAGAAAGAATAGTCTTTTCAACAAATGGTGCCGAGACAAGATAACAACATGCAAAAGAATGAAATTGGATCCTTATCTCACATCATATAAAAAACTAACTTAAAGTTGGTCAAAAATTAATTTTTTAATTTGGGCCAAAAAGTTAAAAATTTAGCCAGGTACAGTGTCATGCCCATGTGGTCCCAGCTACTCGGGAGGCTAAGGTGGGATGATTGATTGAGGAGTCTGAGGTTGCAGTGAGCTACCATGACACAACTACACTAGCCTGGGTGACAAAGTGAGACCCTCTCTCAAAAAAAAAAAAAAGAAAAAGAAAAGAGAAAGAAAGAACCAGTGACCAGTTATTTTATCTAAGGAAGAGAATCAAAAAGCTAATAAGCACATGAAAAGATGCTTGACATCATTAGCTATGAAGATGCAAATCAAAGCCACAGTGATTACTCCGGTTCATTCATTCTGAAAAAAAAAATAAGGGCTCGAATAAGGGCGTCAGCCACACGCACCAAGGGTCTGGGATAGAACCCAGCCCAGTCCAGCTAAACAACAATGACAAGTGTAACAAAAAAAAAAAGCTGGGCATTGTGGCAGGCACCTGTAATCCCAGCTACTTGGGAGGCTGAGGCAAGAGAATTGCTTAACCCCAAGAGTTAGAGGTTGCTGTGAGCTGTCACACCTTGGCACTCTACCGAGGGTAACATAGTAACACTCTATCTCAAAAAAAAAAAAAGAAAGAAAGAAAAGAAAAGAAATAAGCAAAAAAAGCAAAGACATAGTGTGATACTACTTCATACCCACTGAGATAGCTGGAATTAAAAAGTCAGATAACAAACGTTGGTGTGGATGTGGGAAAAATTATTTGAAATGACACAGCCACTTTAGGAAAATAGTCTGGGAGTTCCTCAAACTATTAAATAGAACATCACATGACCTAGCAATTTCACTCCTAGTATATGCCCAAGAGAAATAAAAACATGTTTACATAGGCATTGTACCCAAACATTTATAGCAGCGTTATTATGACATAAGAGCCAAAAGGTGGAAACAAACCAAATGTCCTAGATAAACAAAATGTTGTGTGTTCATGCAATGGAATATTACTGGGCCATAAAAAGTAACAAAGTACTGTACTGATACATTGCTATACCATAGATGAACTTTGAAAACATTATAGTAAGTGAAAGGAAGCAGTCACAAGAGACCACTTGTATAATTCCACTTATAGGAAAAGTCCAGAATAGAGACATCTATTAAAGAAAAAAGTAGATTAGTGGCTGCTTAGGGCAGGAGGGAAAAAGGGATGAAGGGTGAGAAAAGGGACAACTAAAATACATCTTGCTTCTCGAGATAATGAGAATGTCCTAAAACTACGATAATGGCTGTGTATTTATGAATATAATAAAAATATTCGCCCGGTGCGGTGGCTCACGCCTGTAATCCCAACACTTGGGAGGCTGAGGTGGGTGGATTGCCTGAGCTCACATGCTGTCTCAAAAAAAAAAAAAAAAAATTGAATTTTTCACTTTAAAGGATGAATTGTATGCCATGTGAATTACATCTCAGTAAAGCTGTTAAAAACAAACAAAAGGGTTTGATGACTTCTCAAAACATTACAAAGCTTTGAACATCTAGTACAGATTCCTGAAGGTTTAGCTTCATGGATCTGTTTACTTTGCAATTAATGAAGGTTAAAGGAGCATTCTTAAAAGTTGTTACCTAGGAACTTAAAATTCTGCTTATGACTCTAAGCACAAGAACAGCACCTGTCACATCTTTCAAAGGAGAATTTATTTGCTTTATTAACAAATCAAGAGTAGTAAGTCTGTATCAAGAGAGCAGAATAAAGAAAAAAGATCAATGGTTTATTTGCTCCTTGTTTAGAGAAGTACGCTAGTGAGTAACTCTTAAGGAAGTTTCTAGCATTCCAAGTTCTTAAAAAAGGGATAATGCATTTAAATCCATTTAAAACTGCTAAGAGTGACATCGATGACCATGAAATAGAAGCTGAATGAGTATTTCAAGTTCAAATTAATTACCAGACCAACTACTGACTGTAAGCAATGAAATTAAATACAGAGTTATTGAGTTAGGATAAAAACAAAAGAAAAATACAAATCCTGAGGAAGGAGCTGTAACAATATCTAGATAAGAAGATACCAGATTAGTGAGGCTATGTTTTAAAGATATCCTGATATGCTATTGAAGTTCAGAAAGTCAGCACTAGGCTACTGCTGACATTGTTAATTTTTCTAATAGGAGGCAAAAGTGGAGAAAGGAGAAAAGGAAAAGCATATGTGAAATTAAGTATTAAAACTTTTGATAATTTTAATCAGGTCATTTTTTTACTAATTTTCTCATATACTTACCAATGGCTGGGTGTACAAATGGACAAAAATCTTTATCATGTAATAAAATAGTTGTGGTTTTTTATATTTTTTATTTTTTTGTGGCGACTAAGTCTCACTTTGCTGTCCTGGGTAGAGTGCCGCGGCATAGCCCATGGCAACCTCAAGCTCTTGGGTACAAGTGATCCTCTTGTCTCAGTTTCCCAAGTAGCTGGGACTACAGGCGCCCACCAAAATGCCCAGCTAGTTTTAGAAACGGGGTTTAAAAATAATAAGCTAGGCTGGGTGCAGTGGCTCATGCCTGTAATCATAGCACTCTCAGAGGCCAAGGTGAGTGGATTGCTTGAACTCAGAGTTCAAAGCCAGCGTGAGCAAGAGTGAGACCCTGTCTCAAAAACTAGCTGGGAATTGTGGCAGATGCCTGTGATCCCAGTGACTTGGGAGGCTAAGGCAAGATGATTGTTCAAGTCCACGAGATTGAGGTTGCTGTGGGCTATGATACCATAGCACTCTACCAAGGGAGGGTGACAAAGTGAGACTCTGTCTCAAAATAAATAAACAAAGAAAAATAAAAGTAATAAGCTAGACATGGTAATGCTTTTTAAATGCCCTCTTATGCCTGTTTCCTATGTTTAACCAAGAAAGCAAAGAAATTTAGTTAGAAAATTGGGGTTCTAAACATAATCATTATATGCCCAGATTGGAGGTACAGTGGGAGGGTATCAAGCCTGCACATTAGTGGAAATGTGAATAAAAAGAAAGATTACTGAATATTTGTCAAGTACAAGAAAGCCAACTCAGCTTCTGTAAGAATAAATCACACTTGACTCTTCTTTTGGAAGGAAAATAAATTTGTGGAGAAAGGGAAAATTATGAATGTATTTTATTCATGAAAAAAATCTTTGAAAATTTCTTACACCAATAGCTATTTCCAAACTGAATTGTCCTAGGATTAGGCAGAGGGTTTTATTACAAATAAAGAATTAACATCAAGGTGCTTAGGGGGCAGGAACATTATCAAATGGAGAAGTGTAAATTATGTATTTCCTGAAGAACCAATTCTAGGTCAATCTGATTTAATGGTTTGGAAAAGAGTATACAGTAAAATCTCTATAAATTTGAAAACGATACTGAATTTTTATAAGGAGCAAGATATCAAAATGACAGGGATAAACTACATACAGCAAAAAAAAAGCAGAATTTTGGCCCAAGTATAAGTTAACAAACACATTAGTGAGGAAATCATTCAAGTTCGGACACAGGGATCTAGACATCATCAGGGCTATTTGTTAAAAATGTCTGGATGTGCTAGTGAAGATCAAAAAATCAGCACAAGACAACTGACGCTGTCAATTTTTCTGTCATAAACAACACTGTTGTGACTGCTCTCAGTGCATTTGGTTCAGAATTGTGAACAGAAAGAGCTGCCCATGCACGGCAAGCTTTTTCTACCCCATGAATCATATCACACAGTATGAGCATGCTTACCCGGAAAGACAACGTGGGTTGGATGCATATTGGTAAGAATCCAAATGACATTTCTTGGGCTCCGTTAGATAGCAAAAAATGGAAGGAATGACTCAAACATCTATTGGGAAGCTACCATGGGAGAGGCACTCTACTGAGCTTAGGGAGGAATGCAGATAAGTAAGACACTTTCCTGCCTACTTGAACTCCAAGTAGACTCAGAGAATTAAGAGAATTATAACAGAGGGGGAGATAGCAATTATGCTATCTGAGAGGTGTGGTCATGGGTGTTCAGAAGAAGGGAAACCAAACTCTGTGATTCACTTATTCACTCATTCAACTAACATTTATAGAGTACTAATATTCATTCGTGTATTACATCAATATTATTTACCACTTATCATGCACCAGCCACTGTTATAGTTGCTGGGAAGTAGCAGTGCAGAAAACATGGTCCCTGTTTTGATGGATTAAGACAGACTTTTTTAAGGGAACAAAATAAATCTGGTACATCAGCTAGAGAAGCACTACAAAGCAAATAACACAAACACATGTGAAGAAGTGGCTAGATATTGGAGGCTTCTTTCTATGGCGTCAGAAAAAGTCTCTCAGAGAGGTGGCATCTGATCTGACATTTGCTCATGAGGAGTCTGCTGCAGAAAGACAGAAGAGCTTTTGTCACATCACAGTGTATTTTAAGTGCTTCATTTTTTTGGATAGCTAATCTCTGTTACGAGAGAATGGCAGGACTGTTGTATGAATCTGTAGATTTGATTATAGTTCTTCTTCCTTTATACCAAGGCAAGAGATAGTGAAGAGGAACTTGCATTGAATCAGAACAGAGTAAGAGTTAGTTCCAAGAAGGCAGCAGAGAGGGCCTTCTGAGCAGGTGCAATGTTCACAGACACGTTTCAATGTGAGACCTAGAGAAAGTCAACTATTTGGAGTCCAAGTTTTCTCATCTGAAAGAATGTCAGCCTAGGCATGGCACCCTTAGCACAGTGGTTACGGTGCTGTCCACACGCACTGAGGCTGGCAGGTTCGAATCTGGCCTGGGCCTGCTAAACAACAATGACAACCGCAACAAAAAAATAGCCAGGCATTGTGGTGGCTGCCTGTAGTCCCAGCTACTTGGGAGGCTGAGGCAAGAGAATTGCTTAAGCCCAAGAGTTTGAGGTTGCTATGAGCTGTCACGCCACAGCACAACACTGAGGGTGACATAGTTGGACTCTGTCTCAAAAAAAAAAAAAATTAAAAAAAAAAGTCAGCCCATGACATTTGTTGCAGAGATTTAATCAGATAATTTAAGTGACACTTCCTGCCATACTCAGTAAATGTTCAGTGGTCTTTTTTTTGTTTGCTCACTCAAGCCTGTGGTCCAAATGCAGGGGGCATGGCTGGGTGTTCCTGGGGGCCGAGTCTGGGTGGAGAATGGGGAGTCCACAGACCTGAGGAGAAAGAGCAGAAAGAAGGTGAGGTCACTGGGCCTGGGAGAAGCTGGTACCTGAGAAACAATGACTGGAGGAAAGATGTGCAAAAAATGAAATTTAACTTCACGCCAAAAAGGATTCTGACAGAGAAACTATGGAAGTCCTGCAGTAACACATTTTCTCTTCTTAATGCAGGAAGCTAATGTAGACATTGGTTTCAAGGGTGTTAAAATATAATAAGGCCAAAATCATGTATTGCCAGGATTTTCATAACAAAATCCAAATATAAAAACCACTAGACCCACTTGCCAGAATTCAAACCAAGTTAAGCTGAAATGAATCCATAATATATTCAATGAGGGAAAACGTTTTTGTACTACCTGACCTGAGATTCCAGCAAATAATCTTTAGCTATGTAAATTCACAGGCCTCTTTAATACCATGTTAGTCTGGGTTCATGTCAATTGTTTCTTGCCAGGAAAATGGGTTTTTCATTTGGAGATGGCTCAATGCCAGATTCCACAGGGCTATTTGGAGGCATTGGAACTCTCAAATGTCACCAGTCACAGTCAATGCAATTTCAAGCTCACGTGATTTTAGTTAATGCAGTCATTTAAAGAAATGAGAAGGCAGAAATGAGGGTATGGGTATCAGAAGGGCCGCAAAATCCATTGAAATGGTATCTACTGAAGAAGGAGTCAGGAGTCAGGCTCTTAGTTCTATTAATAAACTCGATGTAAGACTTAATAGGATAAAGTGACAGATATCTAATATTTTTCATTCTTATGTATACAAAACAGGTTCAAACCAGCCTAGCAGAGATTCAGGCACTCACCCTGTGGACTGGCCAATTTAGTCTGAGGCGAGGTGGCACTCCCAAACATACCAGACTTCTCGGAAATATGTTAAGTGGTGCTGATGATGGCCAGGGCTGCCAAGGATGTCAAATGTATTTTAAAGTGAGCAGCACCCAAGCCTACTGCCCTCTGGGTGGGGACACAGTTAATTGCAGGAGGATATGGTTCCTTTCCTGTGGTGTGTGCAGGAGGCCCCCAGCCCCGTATCTCACTTGACACAGAGAACATCATGACAATGAGAAGAGTGTTGGAATTGCAGCGCCTGTCTTTGTGAAAATAGTGAGAATGGCATTGTCATTGATATTAGCAGCATTTGCTTTCTTTTTTCTTTTCTTTTTGAGACAGAGTCACACTATGTCGCCTTTGGTAGAGTGCTGTGGCATCACAGCTTATAGCTTGGGCTTCAGCAATTTCTTGCCTCAGCCTCCCCAGTAGCTGGGATTACAGGCGCCTGCCACAATGCTGGGCTAGTTTTTGGTTGCTGCTGTCGTTTAGCTGGCCCGGGCTGGGTTCGAACCTCCAGCCTCAGAGCATGTGGCCAGTACCACAACCACTGTGCTATGGGCGCTGAGCAAGCATTTGCTTTCTTTTTCTTTCTAATTTCCTTTTAGAAAAGGCAATACTTTGAGGGCAAGGGGAGACTGTCAGCTAGATTCCCTAGGTTTACACAGGGGCTCTCCTGATTGCTAAATGGGTGAATTAGGCAAATCTCCATGCCTCAGTTTCCCCACATATAATGAAGATAACAGTAGCACCTACCTCATAGATTTTATTTTCTGGAATTCATACACATATGTATGCATATACACTACCTAGAATAGTCATATGAGCCTTGAACTACTGTTTTCTAGACCCCTCCTTTGGTGAGAGAAATATCCTTCTTGATGAAGCCATTTAGAATTTCTATTTCCTATAACTAAATTAAAGTCCTGAGTATTTTCATTGTGTCTACCTTTTATTGAATCCTCTGTTTCCCAGACCTCGTGGTTTCCTCTTTCTTGGTTGATTTTCTTGTGTTAGTGGAGCACATCATCGGTAACTTCATGAGAAAAGTACATTACAGGCAAGTTTTCTGAGATTTTTGGATTTTAGGTAAAATACTGGTTTAGCTGCTACATAAAAGGTCACAATAATAGCAGCATAGATACAAGTTTAAGCATAAGCATTCCCAGGCTAATATACTCTGATTTATTCTCTTACTACTTAATGTTCCCAATAAGCAGCTCTTAGTGGACCACGTTGGCTGCCTCAGCTCCTTCCATTACGGCAACATTTCAACCCGAAGGAAGGAAAGAAGAGGAAGGAAAAGGCAAGCTCCTTTCTCTTTAGGACGTGACTCAGAAGTTGCCTCATCACTTCAGCTCTCATCCCACTTGCCAGAACCTAGTTCGTGGTCACACCAGCTGCCAAGAAGGATAGGAAATACAATCTTTTGCAGGGTGACCTACAGAAGCCACACAGCATATATTACTACAGAAGAAAAGAGGACTCCTGGGAGAATAATCTTTGCCACGCTTTATTTGTCTGAAAATGTACATATTCTATATTCACATTTCAGTGACAGTTTTTCTAGTATTAAAATCTATGTTGAAAATAATTGTCTCTCAGAATCGGGAAGTATTGCTCTTTGTAATGCCATCTGGTTCCTCTAATAACTTCTAAGAGCAAGAAAGTTTTATGTGAAACATCTTGGAAAATGTTGAATAGTACCTACAACAACTGAATAAATACATACCCCATGGCCCAGCAATCCTTTTATAGGTATATATGCAACAGAAATGTATGAGTATGTTCAGCTAAAAGTCATATACATGACAACACTATTTCGAATAGTTCGCAAATAAAAATTACCTACATGCTCATTAACTGTAAAATGGATAATCGTGGGACAGAATACTATGCAGCAATGACAATGGACAAACTATAACTAACTGGACAACGTAGATGATTTCACAAATGTAACATTGAGTGACAGAAGCCAGATACTAATGAGCACACCCTGTGTGATCCCATTTATATAAAGAACATGGCAGCACCTGTGTCTCAAAGGAGTAGGGTGCCAGCCCCACATACCGGAGGTGGCAGGTTCAAACCCAGCCCCGGCCAAAAGCTGCAAAAAAAAAAGAACAAAAAACAGGCAAAATATCCATGCTATTAGAAAACTGGACAGTGGTTACTGTTGGAGGGATAGTGATTAGGGGGTGGTAGACAAGAGAGAGTCTTCTGGGATGCTGGTAATTTCCTATTTCTTAATTTTGGTGATGACTATATGGTATATTCAGTTTGTGGAAATTCATTGAACCATATATTTATGGTATGTTTACATTGCTGCATATATATATTTCATTAAGTTTTTACAAAATCATATGAAGCTCTGATGGTAAAATTGCAATCACCAGCCATTAGATAAAGAAAGATTGTAGGAACATCAATTAAAGAAATATTTAGGAGGTTGCTGCCTTGCCTTGGGATGAGATTGGTCCTTCTATCCCGAAGCCAATTTATTCAACAGTCCTTTGCTTCAGTGACTAACCAGGAATTAAAGATGACAGTAGATATTTTCTTCAAAGCAGAAACATCTGTCTGACATCAAATAGCCATATAAATCTGGTAGAAGATTACTATATCCAAGGTGGGGTAACTGACATTTCTTGAACAACAAAGGAATTTTACACGTTATCTTATTTCATCTTCACAAGGCTTTGAGAAGTAGATGTTATTGTCTTCATTTACAGGCAGAGAAATAGAAACACCAACACATATTAGACTCTTTGGAAATAGATAGGTATTATTAATGCCAGCCTCCTAACTTACTATTGTAAGTTTTGCATTATTCAGGACTCTCTTGGTTGTAACTAGTTTCTAGCGTGGCTGGACCCAGGTCTCAGGTTCTTTATTGTTTCTTTTTTTTTTTTTTAGACAGAGTCTCGCTCTGTTGCCTGGGTTAAGATGTCAGCCTAGCTCACAGCAACCTCAAACTCCTAGGTTCAAGCAATCCTCCTGCCTTGGCCTCCCGAGTAGCTGGGACTATAGGTGCCCACTACTATGACCAGCTAATTTTTCTATTTTTAGTAAAGACAGAGTCTTGCTCTTGCTCAGGCTGGTCTCAAACTGCTGAGCTCAAGCAATCTACCTGTCTTGGCTTCCTAGAGTGCTAGGATTACAGGCGTAAGTCACACTAGGCCCCATAGTGTCTTTAAAATAGCAGCAGATCAATGCCATTGGCTATAGAGTATCATTCTGGACATCAAAGACCGTCACCATATGACCTCCACTCATGGAGTGGAGTATCAAGGCCCATTGTAGGCCTGTTACCGCCCTGCAATGACTGCCGTGCAGAATATCCTACTTGCTTGCCCAGAAGGTCTGGAGCCCCACAATGTCCGGGGCTTCCCCAGCTGTTTCTCCCTCCTGGCCATGCAGTCCCCTAGCCTGGACTGGGCTCAGGCTCTGCAGGCCTTTGCCCAGGGTGCAGAAGCCACACTCCTTGTTTGTTTGCTGCGCCCTGCCCCATCTATCCCCTCCAGCTTTCAGACCATGGTGCTCAGATTCCTCAGGCCTGTTGCTGACGGTGCAGAAAATCTGAATTTTGTGAAATTTTCAAAGCACTCACTGTTGAGAGAGGATCTGAGCCTAGTTTTTGAATTCCGCCTGTTTGGAATCTGAAAACTGAGTGTTCATTTTTCAGGGTCAGTGGCTTACATCATCAACAACAAACATTCACGGAAAGCCTGTTATGTCTCGGCCTGTGGGCAGCTACCTACGAGGTGCTATTGAGTCTCCTCTACAATCAGACTCTCACCCTGTGACCACTTAATGTGATCTAGGAGCTTATTAGTCCCCCGCCCAGGTGAACAGAAACATTAACTGACCCATAGCTAACAAGTATTTTTTGGAGACGGAATCTCATGCTGCCTCCCTGGTTAGAGTGCTGTGACATCATCATGGCTCACAGCAACCTCAAATTCTCGAGCTCAAGTGATCCTCTTGTCTCACCCTCCTGAGTAACAGGCACCAGCCACAGTACCCAGCTCCCAGCTAGTTTTCCTTTTTTTGTGTGTGAGTCAGAGTCTCACTCTGCCTGCCTGGGTAGAGTGCCCTAGAATCATCGCAGTTCAGAAACCTCATACTCTTGGGTTCAAGAGATCCTTTTGCCTAAGCCTCTCAAGTAGCTGGGACTACCGGTGCCCACCATAACTTCCAGCTAATTTTTAGAGAACAGGTCTTGCTCTTGCTCAGGCTGGTCTCAAACTTGTGAGCTCAAACAATCCACCTGCCTCTGCCTCCCAGAGTGCTGGGATTATAAGCATGAGCACCACACCCAGCCTCCAGGTAGTTTTTCTATTTTTAGTAGAGATGGGATCTCACTCTTACTTAGGCTGGTCTCAATCAAACTCCTGAGCTCAGGCAATCCACCCTCCCAAAGTGCTAGGATTATAGGTTTGAACCACCATGCCCCAACAGGACTGCTAAGTTTTGATGAGACACAGCTACTCAGAGTCACAGTGAGCTCTGCAGAGTGGTGAAGCATTGCAGTATGAAGTATATGAGTTGAGTAGAAAGTCTGGAAAGCATGGATTGAATGTATACTCTGTGTTAGACATTGTGTACACATGTATACAGAAACTGGTATAATTTGGCTTCCCAGGAAACAGACTCTGGGGATGGAGCTTTGAGAATACAGGGCCACTGAGAAGTGGTCACAGCACCAACCCCTGAGAGGGCTAAAGGAAGCAGGATTGGGCAGAGGAAAAGGTGGAATAATGATGTGGTTACATCTAGAGGCCTTAGCCCGTCTTCCCACAGGACAGCCCTGGAGCTGGAGTGAGCCTTCAGAGTTTCCCTAAATTGAAGAAAGGGGCTGAGCCGTTGGTGCCCTCCTCACATATAATGGATGCTGGCTGCCCCTGGAGAGGGGGCATAATGTTAGATGACTGACTTAGCTGAAGGCAATTTCTGGAAGAGGTTCAGCTGTGAGCTGTGGACAGACGATGCTCTTGGAAGCAGGGGAGAGAAGGGAAAAGCGCCTTGGTCCTGAAAGGGTGTTTGGGCAGCACACCACAGCATCCACTACGTTTTATTATTTAATCCACTCAACAATTCTATGAAGGAGCTATTATAATCACCAAGGAAAAATGAGGAAACTGAGGCTCAGGGAGGTTATCTAACCTGTCCAGCTCACACAGCCAGGCAGACTAACAAATCTGTATGCTTTCTCGGAGGAACACTGGAGACAACCTCACCCACATCACAGTTTTGTCAGAAACGAATTAGGAGATGTAGATAATGAAGTGGGGGTAAGAGCAAAGTCTCTGGAGCTACCCTAACTGGTTTGAATCTCAGTTTCACTGCTTACCAACCTTGGGCAAGAATTTAAACTCTCTGTGTCTTAGTTTCCTCGTTGTGAAATGGAGCTAATAACTGTATATGCCCCATAAGGCTATTGTGCAGTTTAGATGAAACAGTGAATGCAGTGTATGTTAGGGTCTAATGCCGATTCAGCCTATAAGAAGCCTGGTAAATGTGAGCTGCTGTTATAACATTCCCACTTATTATATATATGTATATAGTGGAGACAGAGTCTTGCTCTTTCAGACCAGAGTACAGTGGTGTGGTCATAGCACGCTGCAGCCTCAAACTCCTGGGCTCAAGCCATCCTCCGACCTTAGCCTCCCCAGTAGCGTGGACTACAGGTGTTTGCCACCTCTGTAGGCAGGAAGACGTAGCCTTCTGATTTCAAGATTGTTCTTTTCTAAGCACCAAAGGAGGCAAGAAAAGCTTTACCTTTCTCTGTTGCATTCATTTTAATAAAAGGATTTGTTATGTAAAATTTGGATTCAATCAAAAGGCCACACTAAAGGAACTAGAAGGCCACAGGTTGCCTTGAGGTCTCAGGTTTTCTCCCCAGCATGGTCAGGGTAACTCCAGAAATCTGAAAGGGAACTAAGTGCCAGCCACACCTAAACCTTCAATGCAAAATGCTGGAGGCAGAATGAATAAAAAGTGAACTGTTAAAATGGCTTCTTATTATCTGCCAAACAAAATACCTTTTACCGAAGTCAGCTTTTTTAGAAATCTTGGACAGTGCCTGAGTAGAGGCTGTTTAAGTTCCAAAGAAGCCTCAGTTGAGTTTTGTAATCCAAATCCCACAGCCTGGGGAGAAAGATCATTAAACCTATTGCTGCAACGTCACCACCACTTCCTCTGGATAGCACACCCAGGAGCTAAACCTCAGTGTATGTTTCTAGGTGTGCGGCCAGTATTTTGTCACCACATACTCCCCCAGCCCCTGCCAGAGCGCTCAGCAACTCAAACTGAGTGCTGCCGAGGCTCAATTCTGCCAGATAGCTAAATGCAAAAAAGACCAAGAAATTTATATCAACTACCCTTTTAAAAACCAAGGAGTTTTTTTGTTTGTTTTGTATTTGAGAGAGTCTCACTACATCACCCTCAGTAGAGTGCCATGGTGTCACAGCTCACAGCAACCTCAAACTCTTACACTCAAGCAATTCTCTTGCCTCAAACTTCTAAGCAGCCGGACTACAGGCACCTGCCATAATGCCCAGCTATTTTTTTGTTACAGTTGTCCTTCTCCGTTAGCTGGCCTGGGCCAGGTTCGATCCTGCCAACTTCAGTGTATGTGGCTAGTGCTGTAACCACTGTGCTATAGGTGCCGAGACTAAAAACTGGTTTCCCCCTCCCACCCCCTGTGGTAAGACAGAATTTATTTACAGAAAACACTAAAGCTCCTGGTAGAGACATAGAACTCAAGTGGGGAGAGAAAAGCTCTTTCTGTTTCTCTCCCAGTCTTTCCCCATCTCCCCCTTTAGGCTTTTAGTCTCTGGGTATATATAGGTGTATGGGTTCCTTTGCCAGGAAACGAATGAACATAGTCCCTTCCCCCCGGGGGGGGGGGGGGGGCGGGCAAGGTGAATGAATATATCAATGAATGGACACAGTCCATTCATGGAATTGAGGCCTAGGAAATTCACATGAAATTGACCTAGGCATAGGAAAGTGGGGGCGGTTCCACATTTAATCCTAAATGTAAAGTGAGACACCAAGGCACAGGTGTCTCCTTGGCAGTTGTCTGGCCTTTTTGGCTATTGGAGCCTCCGGTGGGGGTTGGAGGCCCCCCTCCTTGCCAGTCATCCAGCCCGCTGGTTCTTCAGCTGGCTGCCGCAGCACAGACACCTCCAAGGAGGAGGTGGCAGGTCTGCCAGCTCCACTGAGCTGGCTAGGGTGCCAAATGTCCTGCATCAATTCTCCCTCTCCGAGTAGAAACTCTAACTGCTACATCACTCTTTCTGACTGATATTCTTCTATCTTCACTTACTAGTTCTAGTTCTTTGTCTCTCTCTCTCTCTCTCTCTCTATATATATATATATATATATATATATTTTTTTTTTTTTTTTTTGCAGTTTTTGGCTAAGGCTGGGTTTGAACCCGCCATCTTCGGCATATGGGGCTGGCGTCCTACTCCTTTGAACCACAGGTGCCGCCCTCCATGTATATTTTATCACTATTTTATTTAGAGCTTTTCTGTGAAGTAACATTTCCTTCACCAATGAAGGACAATGATGGACAGATTTTATTTTATGATAAAATTTGAGATTCTTGGAAACTGATGGGCAAATAAAAACAACACAGCCAGAACCGTAAGCAGCTTATGGCAGCAAGTAACACTGACCATCAGCCAGATGTAGAATCAGAAAAGGAAAGCAGAAATAAAAGTATTATAGAAATACAAATTTTTCTTTATAATTATATTTAAGAAGTCCTTGTAGCTTGTGAAGGTATGTACTCCCTCACAGTTACTTATTCAATTATCTGCAAGAAAACAGAAATATGAGCTACCAAGTCAAGAAATGAGATAATGTAACTGATAAACATTAAGTACGTGTGTATTCTTCATTACTTGGGTATTACTGTGAGCATCCTCAATATAAATATCTGAAGGCAACTTGGAGGCAGTTCACAGTCAGATACTGAAAACAGACTAAGAAATAAAGGGAAAACCTTCACATTATCTCAAATGCTGAGATGACATATATTAAAGGAGATCAATATTTGAGTAAAATTTATGGGTTATCTCTAAAGAAAAGGTGGCAAATATACTGCTAAACAACAATTTCTTCTAGCTGTAATATACTACCAAAGAGACTAAAAAATCTATTACTGAGAAAATATCTAACGCTTTAATAAGGTACATATTTTTAAAATGTGTGTATCTAGCACATTGATAAACGATAATATTAACAATGAAAGCAACAGCCAGAATCACCGTGGTAGTAAAACAAAACAAAATTCAAAATAAGGAGTCTGATCTGTAACTTCTGCAAATCTATCATCAACCAAATAGGTACTTAACACACAATCACCTACACAAATCTTACTTTCAATTGTCATTAAATATAAATAAGAAAAAGTTAAATTTTATTACAGTTGTATTTACATCCATCGCTCCATTACACATTGCTAAAACTATTCAGAGGGAGCATTTAAATTGGACTCATAATTTTGGCTATTGGAAAGCTGTCATTTTGTAGTTTGCTTATATAAGCCTGTTGATATATACTAATAAAATGATGTATAAAATTTTAGAAACTTAAAACACTTAGTCTCTAAATGGCATAGCTTAAATTTTAATACTTTTGCAATGTCCAGAATTTGTAGTAGAATTAATTTTTCTAAAATGTTTAAAGTTGATACTACTTATTACTACTTATTTGGTAAATATATATAATTTTTATTGCCTGAGGCATAAGCTGTTAAGGTGTATCCATGGAAACTAGTAGCCTTTTTCTAAGAATCTATTACATGCATAGAATTAGAGGTTAGATATGTTTTCTAAAGAAAATTCAGAAAAAAAGACATACATTAGGATTTAAGGTACAATTTGTCACATTTCTTTATCACAGTTCACTTTGTCCTTCTGTAAAATATAGGTGTCCTGTGTTCTTATGATAATGTGGTATCAGAAAGGATACTCCTTTTCCTATATGAATGTATTTTCTTATGATGCAAATATTTTTCTAGCAGAATATAAATACTTCCCTTATCAATGGCCATGCATATTTTCACGGTTAACTAGTTACAAGTGACTGTAATGCCAGAAATTAGAGTCATGGGAAACTTGGAAGATTGAACTGTATTTCTAGAAAATAATCATCTTAATTAAAATCTTTTCATATTTAAAATCATTTAAGTTTACCCAATATAGTCAGTTAACACAAACAAGGGGAAATACTTAATTGACTATAAAATAGATCATATTCTGATTTTCTCCATTACCAAGTATATACAAATTTACATGAATCTTCTATTTTTATCAATCTGTGTGACGGTCACCTTATACAGATCTAAAGTGACGCCTCTGCTCTTAAACTCTCTTTGTTTCTAAATCTGTTTCTTCAGAATCTGATTTTAAACAATAATAGGAATGCGAATGTTAGGCAATTAAAGATAATAAAATGAAAAGGAGAACCTAGGAGACACAGAAGACATAAACATGTATATTTCTGTGTATGTGTAATTAAAATGTACTTAGATTCTTATGTATTATTGATCAGTACATTCTGGTACATTTAGAAGATGGAAAATTGCAATGAAATAATCCCAAACTTAAATTCTATCTCTCTGTAAATGAATATATTATAATGGTTGTATGCTTTTGCTTAGTAATGATCATAAGAATTAGCTGGCCAATTACAAAGAAAAAGGAACAGCTCAACATTAAGTGTATCACGACTAGCATCATTATATTTAGAAAGTGTTCACTAATATTAAATGGATATAACTAAGCTTATAGAAAAGTCTAAATCACTGTGCTATACTGGAGGGTTTTCTTACCCTATTGATATCTTCTCAAGTAAGTATTAAACATATAACTATAATGGAAGGTTCTTAATGTAAAAAAGAGTTAATCAATATATAGGATGGGGAATAACCATTCTATATATTGGTAGTATTTTATTTATTTATTTATTTATTTTGCAGTTTTTGCCAGGGCCAGGCTTGAACCTGCCACCATTGGTAGTATTTTTAAAAATCCAAATATGGTCTATTTATAAACATCATTTCTGTATTTTTCAGTAAACTGTGACTAAATAACAGACATTGATGCCTTCGATGTTCTGAATACAAAGAATTTCATGATTCTCAAGGACTCCAGTTTTGGTTGAATTTAGTTTTAAGAAAATCTTCTCTCTCTCTTTTTTTTTTTTTTTTAGAAACAGAGTGTCTCTTTGTCACCCTCATAGAGAACTGTGGCATCACAGCTCATGGCAACCTCCAGCTCTTGGGCTTAGGCAATTCTCTTGCCTCAGCCTCCCAGGTAGCTGGGACTACAGGCGCCCACCACAACACCGGGCTGTTTTTTTGTTGCTGTTTGTCCGGGGCCAGGTTTGAACCTGCCACCCTTGGTATATGCGGCCGGCGCCCTACACACTGAGCCACAGGCACCACCCAAGAAAATTTCTTTGTTTCTTAGATTCATCTATCATCGGAAAATAAACATATAAAATACTGTACATTTCTATGTTTAAGTTGGTGGTTTTATAACTCAAAGCCATATATAATAAAGGGGTAAAATAATTTTTCATGAAAAATGTTATTTCTTCCATTTCTTTCAGAAAAGCATGTTTTTTCATATCTAAATATTTTAATATATTTTGCCCTGGGATAATCTAATAGCCACTTCAAGTATTCCAGAAATAAATTATATATAATTCTTAAAGACATGATTAAACAACACACTGTGCTTATCTCTCCTTCCTTTGTTGATCTATTGAGTACCTAGTAGGCACAAAAACACTAATACTATTGCATTAGAAAATTACTAGTCTGAAAGACAATGGTGGTTGAGAGTATTCAGGGTCCCTGGATTTAAATTCTGCTTTTCTACTCAGTAACCTTATTACCCAAGGCAAATTCTTGAATTGTTTTTCCACATCTATTTGAGTTGTGCAAATTAATACATGCCAAATTGATAGCACAGCGTCCAGGATATGTTATTATTGCATTTCCCCAATTAAGTTATAAAATTTTTCTATCCATTATCTAATCTACACTTCTGTGTTTGAATGCATTCCACAAAATTCAGAGAGACAAAGTATCTTATCCAAGGTCACTGAGGTAATAAATGGTAGCTTGGAATTCAAATCCTATGTATGTCAGACCAAGGATTTAAAATATGTAACAGCTGAAAAATTAAATAAAGCTCACATTAATATGTAAGTTCCAAGATACTTTCTTATAATAATTTAAGGGTTACTATGAAGCTGCTAAAATAGTATAATAAAAAAAGTCTCATAGCAGTTGACTTCCTGTAGTCAAAAAAAAAGGAAAACAAGATTCACAGATTTCTACATTTTCTAAAGAGAAGCTTTTATGGTAAAACTAATGTACAATATTTTCCTGCATATTTATATAGAAAATAAGCATAGAAGGACTGCAAATGGAAGATAGAGAAGATATATAGATGGGTTTTAGTACAGTTGTGGTGAAACATTTATTTTTACAGTTAGCTTTCATAAATGTAGTAAAGAAAATAGCAAACCCATGAATATGCCAGTGGGAACCAAATAACAGTGTGAAAACACAACCAGGCAGGCTGTGAACAGGGATTCCTAGGAGCAAGGACAAATAGGTAAACATACTGAGTCACACCGTTCATAAAGCTCATAGCATGAAAACAAGTCAGTGGACAGTAAATCAGTGAAACCACATACTGGATACGTTATCTAGATCTGACATCTGAGAAAACACATAAACATTGCCAAGATTAGCAGTGAGTTATACCTATAGATTATAGATACTGTCTCCAATAATATGGATATTTTACTGAGTCACACCGTTCATAAAGCTCATAGCATGAAAACAAGTCAGTGGACAGTAAAACAGTGAAACCACATACTGGATACATTATCTAGATCTGACATCTGAGAAAACACATAAACATTGCCAAGATTAGCAGTGAGTTATACCTATAGATTATAGATACTATCTCCAATAATATGGATATTTTACTATAGATTCCGAAACCAAGCCAAGGGCATGCTGCCAAAATACTCAGAGATTAATAGGAGTTTTAAAAGTGCCAACATGATAAGGAACTAAATGAGTAGCTTTCAGATGGTTAAGAATAAACTTTGGTAGAAAGCTGATATGTTACATGCCCAGCCAAAAGCATAACTCATGAACCCGAATCAAAGACCAAATACGTTTCATATTCTCTTATGAAAACAAAGCCACTGGTAAGCCCAAGTTTTTCTTCATAAATTAGTTTGACATCTGCTCTAGCACCTAATAAAATGAGTGAATCAGGCCCAAAAGTTCAATCTGAGATCATGATAACTGACTTTATCTACTGAGGCTAGTGGATGAAGATTTTAAAACAAAAATTTAAGCCATTCAGAGAATATTTATTAAAGTAGTAGCTTCCTAGCGAACACAGGATATATAATAGTAGCTTCCTAGCAAACACATAAATATTTGGTATTCCCTGATAAACAATTTTATTTTTAACCTTGTCTTGAACCACATAATCTTACACAAATTAATTCTTGAGACCATTCCACCAAAGTTACTAGTTTAAAGGAGCTTAATTTTTGTGTTCTTGGAATAGTACATGAAAGAGGCATTCCTCTATTTAATGGAGAAAAGTATCATACATCCCTCTGCTTAAAACAGTTACTAAGTCTTCTGTTGTCTATGCCTTTCCCTTTTAGATGACTTATGATAACCCCTCACTTTGAAGCCCTATACCATAAAAATTAGAATTCATACTATCTTTGTTCTTTCTCTGTGTTTGTCCTTCCCACTTCTCAACCCCAGCAACTCCTCTCTGCCCTGCTTCCATCCTGAACCAGACTTACCTCCTGTCTGAGTGATGACTTGTATGTCACTTGAAAGAGGACCATCTCCAATTGAGGTAAAAGCCAGGACTTTGACAGAGTATGTTTTCTGGGGCACTAAGTTGCCAATAGTGGTGATCTGGCTGTCAGCTACATTATGTTTCATCCAGTTATTGACATGTTGAGTGGGGTCCATGGTGTAATAAACTCTGTATCCTTGGATCTGCCCATTCGGCTCCTCCGGTTCCTTCCACTGTACCAAGATGGTGGTCGAGCTCAACATCCGCGCCTGGACATCCCTGGGGGCACTGGACGGTGCCTGCTCTGAGGTTTGGGTTAGCACAGGCTCGCTGGGAGGCCCCCGCCCAATGTTATTGACAGCAACAACCCTAAATTCATAATCCGAGTAGGGACTTAGTCCAGCAACACTGTAGCGTGTGGTCGCTACCCCGTCGATTTCTTTGTAAGGTTCCTCAGAATTCTTAGGTTTATGCTGAATGATGTAGTAAGAGACAGGCTCGGGGTTCCCAGAGTCCCACGTGAGTGTGATGCTTGTAGCTGTGCTCTCTGTCACTATGGGGGTTCCTGGAGGTTTGGGTAAGGCTAGGGTGGGGGGAAAAAGACATTGACTACTCAGCAACTCTAGTCATTTCTGTAACGTTATAAGACTTCACAAATTCTGCTGTTGGAATGACAGAGTTATGCTTCTACTGAAGATTTAATTAGATGAAATTATAGTGAAGAACAGTTTTCTAAGTGGTCAAGACGCACAGTAAGCACAGGAGTGACACAAACCCTATTTTACTAGAAGGGCTTGACAGCATATTTTTAGGCTTTTATCCAAATCTCCCACCTATTTGCTACGTGATCCTGGATACATTCCTTAACCTCTCTTTGTTTTAGCTTCCTCATGCAAAAAATAGGAAAAACTGTATTATTGGAGTTGTATTGTACAGCTGAGTAACTGTATTTCATGGGTTTGCAGTGAAGATTAATGAGCTAATCCAGTAATGCTCTTAGAATGTATCTCTACCCCTCACAAAACATTAGTTGTAATTATTACTATTATTATAGCAAAAGCTTGGCCAATTAGCCCTTTGCTTCAAGAAATAAATAACTGAAATACCAATAAACATCAAAAAGAATAAAATTTGGAATACAGTGTAATGGAATTACATTGCTATGAATGATATTTTCTACATTGGAAGACATAGGTAACATTATTAAACTTTCCTTATAAATAATCTTAACTATGAATTTTAACATAAGAAATAATAGAAATTTGAAATCAAAGGCTTTTTTCTTAATATTTAAAAAATGCTGAAGGAACTCAATTGACATAATCATAAATCATAAATCTTCCTGTTAGAATAATATGTATCCTCTACATCTGTATCAGAAATATCTGGGATTATAGCTGCATAACATTTGCAATTATTACATCTTTTCCGAGATCTAATTCCTTCCTTTTAGCAGAAGAACTCAACTTGACATACCATTTATTAAGATTTCAAACCATCTATGTATTTAAGTGCCTTGCTGTAAACAATGATTCTGCCAAGGCAGTGGTATTAGGGGAAAGAAGGGAATTTTATCAGTCGACATTATAGAGAAAATCTATAATGGTTATAAGGTTACACCCATATAATCAGCCCATTAGTATCCCTGCTTCCTTGTCAACAAAAAGGCCAAGAAGTAACATCCCCTAGAGTAGCAGGTTTGCAAAGCATCAGACTCCTTACTTACTGCTGTATCCCTAGTATGTAAGACACAGCCCGGCTCAGAGTAGGTTTCTAATGGCAGTTCTTAAATGACTAACTGAATGTCAATACCCATTCTCTTTGCTCCCTTCAGTCTTTTCTTTTGTTTGGATTTATTCTGTTTTTTTTTTTTTTTTATTGCCTTCAAGATTCACCTTTATGTTTTATTTATTTATCATTGAGGTGGAAAAGAGTAGGAAGTGGCAAGAGTTGGGAGCGCAAAGATAAGAAGGTGAATGAGGCATCAGTGTAATGTGACTCTCTCTTTTGAATTCTTTAAAGGTCTTCCCACTCCGTCAAATATTTACAGCTAAAAGGGTCATTATGGAAAAAGGTGATTCAATATTTACATATTACTTGAAGAACTGTGGGATGGTAATAAATAGCCAAATTTATGAAAAATAATAATAAATAGATATTTGTTCATATATTCTGACCTGACATTTTTTTCAAGGAAGTGAGTGATCCAGATTTCCCCTACATCTTCCTGAACTTTCAAGGCAAATAATATATTGCTAATTAAGGTCATGTTTACTGGTAGTTAGCTTACATTATTAGGTTCAATAGGTCACATGTATTATGCAGTATATGTTTTGTGTCTGTGATGTATGAATAAGTATACATGTTTATTATTTTAAGGATATACAATACAATATTATTTCAAATGACCATAAATGTTAACATTTTCTTTTGTTCTCATGTCACTTTACTGGTTCTCCATGCCATCTATTTGATATACATGCTGGGAGGAAGATACAATACCAATTATAATAGATAATGTTGCATTTTCTGATATCATACTTCCTAGGAAGGGAAGATAATTTTCCAATAGTTCCAAACATTTGTGGAAAACTTCAACTGACCCAATATGCAAGGATTTTCTAGAATTCTATAAACATAGGCTAAAAATCAACTAATACCCCCCCAAATACATACTTACATCCTTTTTTTCTTTGATTCAAAAATATTTATAAAATACAGTACTTTGGTTATATTTAGCACATGTATTTTAAGAGGAGAATATTTCTCAAACATTTATATATACAAGGTGGAGGATAAAACTAAAATATAATGCTAGTCTATGATTGCACCAATGTACAGAATTATGATTCAATAAAATTATAAAAAAAATATAATGCTAGTTACACTTATAGTAGTAGAGCCCACTAAAAATGTATAGCATCTATGATTAAAAAATTTAAATTGCATTTGTCTTTCTCTTCTTTTTATTTTGTTTGAAGAGATTTGAAGTATTTATTTAAACTTATTTGGATTTTTCTTGTGATTTTTACCAAGGTTCTGCTTTAGCTGAAGTCTATATGTATCTGGTCTGCCATAATGGTCAACCATAACCGGCATTCCTAGTTCTGTCTGGTTAGTACCTGGGTCCTGTTTGTTTTTAAATATTTTGATGACTACCTCTATTTAGACTGCAAATACTTCTAAGAAAAAAAATGTTAGCCTAGACATGGATATATGTGTCTTATATAATACCACAGATATGATTGGGTTGTGCATATTTGAAATACTGATTAACGAATTGATTCATTTTAGAATTTCAAGGGCAAGTTTTCTAAAAACATAGTCAGATCCTTAAAGCACGATTCATTGAGCATACCTTTGACAGTGATCTGTGCTATTGCTTCAATGACACCCAGTGTCGACATAGCCACACAGGTGTAATTTGCTGACTGTCTTACATCATTCAGTTCTAGGACATTTCTTCCTATTGGCATATCATCTTCAGGTGTCAGATCTTCTGCTCCCAACATCCACTTTACATAAGGCATTGGTGACCCCACGGCCACACAGGTGATATTAACGCTTCCACCTGGCATGATTTCATGATTAGTGGGTGGGATAGAGAATCTTGGTGGGACACGGCGAACTGGAACAAAACACAAGGGAAGATGATAACATATACAAGGCAAGTAAAATGTGGATCGTTGAACACGACATGCACTATACAGACACAAACAATTGAAACATTTTGTGGATTGTCCAAAACCAAAACAAGGAAAAACTGTGGATAATACAGACCATACAAGTATGGTATGTGTATACACAGAAGAATTTAACTTAGTCATTGATACCTTAGACACATTCATACAAAGGTTGATTCAGACCTACAAGAGCCCCACAAAGAACTATCTACATACTAACAATACACAAACATCATGCATAAGATGAACACCAAATAATATACATGCATGCATATAACAATGATTTTATGCATGCATGTATATGGAGAAAAGAGGGGGCTGGAAGGATCGTCAGCATGTTTAAGTTGAGTATCAAAACCCACTTCCAGTACTGTGCACTTCCAGCTGATGTGACAGTATAGGTGGGACCACGCTCTCACATCCCAGCCCTGGAAAACATCACCTAGAATAGACTGAAAGCACACTCTATTTGCTTTCAGATTCAGAGTGGATGCAGCCTCAAGACCTCACACTAACACTGGAACAAAGACAGAAATGAACATAAATACATAGCAATTCACCACTACAGAAGAAGAAACTGGCAAACACCAGTAGAGATACTGGGTCGGGTCATGCAAAGCACGCACACGATGGACTCTCGAGGCCCATGTTAAGGATAATTGGAGGACGGCTGGGATCCAAGACAGCAAAGACAGTGAAAAAAACAACGGGGTTACACAACTAAACACGAAGGGAAGAGGTAAAGTACAATGACTGGGGCAAGGAGTTAAGGAATGACAGGGTTTAAAGTTGGAAGATATTAGATTAAGCTCAGGTTGTTAAAGGGAAGATTTGCAAATTCAGGAGGGAGGCTGGAATTTCACATTCAAGATTCCATTCAATTCATAGCTCAAGTAAAACAACATAGGTGACAACAAAAATCCACTAAGAGGCTTTTTATGCCTACATTCCAATTGAGTGACATCAGACCTCAAACATACAACAGGACATGACAGAACATTGAGAGAAGAGATCATATTAAAGCAACGTAACACAGAGAAAATTACCAAGCAATTACAGTTCAGTGTTCCTGCTTCAGAAAGTCTGCATGTTTGTGTGTGTTTAAATACACATGTCTTGGACATGGTACAAGGAGAGGGTGAGAGACAGATAAGTTTCATCTTGGGCTTTTATTGGCAAAATATTATACCATGAGGATTTTAGCTCCTTATTGTATTTACTTTCAGAGAATAATCTTTTGGAGTACACCTTAAATACAGATAACAAAGTGATTTTAAAAAGTATAAATAGACATATAAATAACCAACCACAGAACCCCAAGAAGAAGGTAAGTAAGTAATATTGTCTGAAAACGTCTTGGCTGCACTCAAGGTTGAGAGAACCTCCCCTGATTGAAGAGGGCTCGCTGCAATGGCCTGGTGGGTGAAGGACAGTCACGGGAGAAGAAGAGAGAGCTAAGCATGTCTCCCACAGCCAATTTGCAGAGGTTAAACAAAGCAAGCAGGAGCCAGTAGGCTCTGAGGTGTCAAAGGACGTTATCAAGAAAAATGGAGGAGAGTTTAGTCTTCATGCTTGGGATTAGAGGAACAACTACAAAATGTCATTTTGCGGGCAGCAGGCATCCTTAGAAAACCGAAATTAAAGGGGGTGGGAGATGGGACAAGTGGGGCAGGAAGGAAAGCAGGAACACTGACCGAGCCCACCAGACCCTGGAGAGTTACGTGTTACCAGTTCCCATGCACCCGGGGACATTCTCTCCCGTCATGCACCCGAGTTAGATCCCACCAGCAAGCACCAGAAGCCACGGCCACGGCATTCTCGGCTAGAACATACCATTAACCAAAAGAAGACCACAATGCAGCTACATTCATTTCATTTGTATTCTTTGTTATTGGTTTAATTAATAGTTTTGTAAGGTGGGTAAAAAGTAAAAAACACACCAACCTTCTCGCAGCTCTGAGGGATGTAGGGGGTTTGATGCAGAACACAATGAAATGAGGAAAGGAGAAAAACAAGGGAAACACAGAGAGAGTAAAAAGGCCATATCAAGGCTTTCAACTGCTACTTGAACATCTTTATTCGCTCTAAGGTTCATCCTTCCTACCTCGGCTAGAACAGTTAGCAATATCTCGCAGACTAACATGGTGTTAGAGGTAATAGCTAGCATCATTTTGAAATTTTCCATGGAAGGAGGTACACATGCCTCATGCAACAAAGGGGGTCACCACTGTGAGAAAGGGGGTCAAAGGGCTTTCAAAGAATTTAGAGAAGAAATGGTTTTCTTCACATCCCCCCACCCCATATTCCACAGAAAGAAAGGAGAGAAAAACATCCCCAGGGAAATGAAATTATCTCTTACAAAAATTTCAAAATCAAGCTAGATATTTTCTTAAAGGAACCCGTCCTAATGCAACTTAAAGGCCTCTCTGGCTTCTAGCTCTTCCCACCCCCACCCAAGCTTTTGTGTTTATTCACAGACATGTAGACCAGGAATAAGAACATTTCCTTTGGGCTAAAAACTATAGGAACTGGCTTTGAGAACTCTAGGGAAGAGGAATTCCTCCTTTCTAGTTGAAAAAGGCACAGACATATATAAGCTCCAAGTTTAATCTTTTCTATTAATTTATGAGAAAATATGAATGCACCTCCATAAATCATTCTTGTCGCAAGGACAATGCGTGTTATATTTCAAAATACGATCAGTGTTCCATGGCACTGGAAAAAAATTAAGCTCTTCAGTAAGTCTTAATAATTCAAACAAACATATATACAGGTGCACATATAAATACTGCGTGTGTATAATTAAGAAAGTGAGGGAGAAGGAGGAACATACAATGCGCTACTTGCAGGTAGCACCCGTTTGCTACAGTTAGCAGCAGAGGTCATGAGGACAAAAACACTTTATGCTTGGAGTTGCACAGAGAACTGATTAGTAGCACACCAAGCAATCATTTCAGGGTTTAATAAAGACGCAGAAGAGAAACCACAGAAAAAAGAGGAAGAAAAAGAAGAAAACCTCAAACCAATGCAAAGCACAGTTCAATCAATGCATTAAAAATAGAAATCAAGGTGTAAAAATGCAAAGATACTTACAAACTTCAAGCCTCAGGATAGATTGGAATCAAGAGTAGTCTTTTTTGTTTTGTTTTGTTTAAAGAAAAACAACATGCAGTTTACTTCTCTATTTACTAAAATCCTCCAGCTATTACCAAATGGGCTTGTTTACTGCTAACCTCACAACGCGGACCCCACTGGTGTCTCAACCCCCCTGAGCCTAAGTGAAGAAGCGATGCCGGGGTCATATCGTTCCTACCTCTGACATATAAATTGGCAGGGGCAGAGTAGCGAGTGCCCGCGCTGTTGGTGGCAACACACTCATATTTTCCTTGGTCCGATTCTTCACTCTGTTCGATCTGAAGGGCTCCTGTATGGATATAAAATATATTGCCAAAGGAAAGGTCAGAGAAGGCTTTCTCACTTCAGACCACTAAACCTCTTAACAATATGAAAAGCCCCGCAAAGCGAAGGTCCGCTCAACGTCGATTCAATCTCTTGCTAAGGTGCACAGACAGAAAATGATGCGATGAGAGAAACACACGGAGATTATTGTTTTAATCATCATCAATGCTAGCATAAGGAAACAATATCTCTTTTCCCAAGCAACATTTCTAGTTATCATTAACACTCTTTATTTCCTAGACTAATTAAATGAAGATGGGTGAGACTGCTTCAAGGAAGTATGGCTTTTAAATAAAACAAAAGATTAATTTTTGGTTTTGTTTTGTTTCATTTTGGTACCAAAAGTGGCGCAAAAGATAAGTAGATTCTCAAAAAAACCCAGGCGGGGTTTTCAAGAAAGTCTTCTGTGGAAGAAAGCCAAAAATACGCAGCAAGCACAAAAAAAAAGGCTGCACAAAGTGAAAAATTAAAATTAGTCATTAGAAGTTATCAAAATACCAGTTAAAGAAACAAGACTCCCTTAAGACATGCAGGTTTTTATGAAAAGAAAGACAGTTTGTCACACTTACAATCATTTATTAACATTTGCTGAAAAACAAAGAGCAGTTGAATTAGAAGGTTTTTTTTAAAAAGTTCAAAAGCACAGCCTGTGCCACAGGAAGAGCCGACCAACCACTGCGGGAGGACCTCGAGACGGACCCCCTGAGACACCCATCCGAATCCACAGTGGGATTAGCAGTGTGGTGTCACAAAACCCCAAGAAAAATACAAAACAAGAATTACAAAAGAAATGCACACTGAGTCAAAGTAGGAAAAACCGGCAATACCACATACCACCAAGAATGCTGAGCACCTTTTGCTTCCATAGCCTGAAGGACAGAAGATCCCAAAATCCAGAGACGAGCAATCCAAGAAAAAAAGAAGTGGGGAAAAAGGCATCGCTGTCAGACTGTAGGCGAGTGGGATCAGGCGGAAAGGGGAGTCATTCTTTGACTTTTCAGACATCAAGAGAAAAAAGAATTGAAGAACAAAAGCAAAAACCTTTCGAAAGATAAAGACAAAAAGCAGATGTTCCAGGCTGCCTTCTGCATGTCTGCCACTGTTCTCCAGACCACCTTGGCTTTGGTCCAGAACAAGAACAGCTAAGGAAGAAAAAAATGATCTTTTTTTTTCTCCAGTTGGACAAAAAAAAAGGAACAAGAAGAAAAAAAAGAGAAAAAGGAAAAAGGAAGAAGAAAAGGAAAAAAAGAGGGACAGATGGTACGCTGTGACTGGTCTGTGGTCGAAAGACCGGGATATGCTTTCTTTGAAGCATATCACAACTTAAATAATCATTTTCATAAAGAAAGAAATGAACAAAACAAAGAGAAAAAGAAAAAGAAAAGGGAAAGTTCACAATATGAGAGTCACAGATCATAACCAAACAGTACAAAGGGAAAATAAAATCAAGTTGATGGACATCATTGGAATGATTCTGAAAACAGGACAAAGATGAGAGGGATGAAAGGACAGAGAGAATGGCAAGATCATTCTGTGAACGTTAGTTCAGCACTCTTACCTCTGATTGGTGTACCACCTGGGTGGATAATATGAATGCAAATAAGATTAGAAAGAAGAAGCATTAGTACGAGAAGAAGGAGGCTAGGGCTGGGGAGAAGAATTAAATTAGATTTACAGAATTAAATAAGGTCTTAAAAGAAACTTGAATTACTACACTGGTAAAACAGGAATATATTAGATAGTATTATTAGATCATAAAGCAAGTTGCATTATACCACAGAGGGCAAAGACCACAGTAGGCAGCATTGCCTTCCTCAGAGAAGCAACTGAGTTCTCAGGTCTGGGGTGATATTGGGTTAGAATTCTATCAGATATGCCTCATATCTCTTTAATAAAAAGGAACTATACAATATATTTTAGAGACAGTTTAGGAAACTACTAAGCTAATCTATTTAAGTATATATATATATATGTGTATGTATGTATATATATATACTGTCATAGGAAATACTAAAGACTAAATAGAAACAAACACTGTTGGTTGGCTAGCTTATGCTACGTACGTACTATGCTACAGTTGTGTGATAAAACTTGTGTGCTACTTTTTTTTTCTACACAGTGTTCTTACAATAACAGTTCTGTGGAGGTGTGCGTGTGCGCGCCACTATGGAGATCTGGTGTCTACGCTGACAGTTAGTAAAATGCATGCCATGCATTTTATTAATAATAATAATAATATTCTGGATATGGGAATTAGTGGGGGTGAAGTGCGCTTCAGAACTAAGCACTTACCAATAGATTCTGGAGATTTAAATACGGAGAGAAGAAAGACAGCATAAAAATATTATTATATTCCTTATAATTTGGTACAAATTTTTCAGAGTTAAAGCTTTATACACTAAATCATCTATGTTACAGGTGAATCATTAATTCTTTAGTTACAATAACAAAATGCTAGTCTACACAGTTCTGCTGACAACAAGCAAAAGAGGCAGTTCACAAGACGCTTTAACATCACAGGACAGGTCAAAAGCTGAGAATTCTGGGAAGACAGGCAGTTAAACAACTTAGAATTCTATATCAATATTACTACCGATGTAAACAGATTATTAGTATACGTCCCCATGAAATTACCTAGGGACAGGCTGTAAAACTTAAGACATCTAGAATCACCTCTACTTTTAATCTAAAAAGAGCAAAGGAATAAACTTGGAATGGGGATGGGGAAGGGGAACAGGGGTAAAGAGAGAGAAAGCAGCGAGAGCTGGAGTCTACACCCAAAGCAGACTTCTGTAGATCCAGGCACCGGAGGGTTCAAAAACCTTTAGTGTGGGCGCACGCTACTGTGGCGAAGGTGTAGAAAATGCTCACTCTCGATGATATCGTGATCATATGACTAACAATCAAAATCCCCTCCTTTCATTGCTACTTTGCAAAGGACTTTTTAAAAAATACATCTTGGTTACTCATGAGATAACGTTTCTGTGCTTTATGTATTAGTGAAAAGAAAGCAGACGTGTCCAAACTTACTAAACTTTGATATTTTGATGAGTTCAAATGTAGAAAAGACAGCAGAAAACACACTTGCATAAAACTGAATCATTTAAGTGTTTAATCTGAACATTTTGCTTTTAATGGATATAAGCATTGGAACTTGCAAGTTCTGAAAGAAGTCCAATGTTGAAATAAATTTGTTTCAAAAGAAAGCAGAGAAAGAAGAAAGAAAGAGGAGAAAATGGATCCATCAAATACTGCGGAAAAGCAGTAAATTAAAAAATTACCAAAAATACAGTCACAGCAGTGAGCAATGTGGATTAAACAGAAGCTGCAAAACACACACAGAGAGGAGAAAAACAGACTCTGAAACAGACTATGACATCACATACATGGACAACACAGTAAGTTATAGAGAAAGAGAAGAGGGAGAAAAATCAATACCTAAAAAATAAAAATAAAGAAAATAAAAATAAAAAATAAAGAGAGGACTAAAAAAAAGAAAGAAACTTCTAGAAGTTAGTAGAAACAGTGACAAGACCCTACCTGATCGTAACTGTTTAATACGACCGTTGTTGTTGCTCGTGTCCACGGGTAAGAAATCTTTAAACCACGTGATTTCTGGATCTGGGTTACCACTGGCTGCACAAAGCATGGTGGCCGTGCGCGTACGCTCGACCACCTTCAACTGTGGGCCCATGTCAATGGTAGGGAAGCCCCTGGGAATTTGATCTTCTGTAAGACAAAAGATGACACAAACATGTTAACAAGTCAGATGCCCCCAGTGCAAGGGATTTGCCCGTAAATGTCTCCCTTTCCCTTAGCCAGTATTTGTTGAAACCCTAACATGAACCAGGCATCATTAGACAAGGACTCAGTCAAGATGCTGCTCCCACCGGAGGGTAAAGAGTCTCTCAGGAGGATATCCGGCAGGATAACGTGGGGTCAGAGGGGGATGATCCAGGCTGAGGAGGGAACACGACGGACTCTCTCCAAGCACAAATAAAAAGCTTATCTGTGTCTGGGCAGGTCAGTGAGAATCAAAAGGTAGCCCCATATTTGAAATGGGCCTTTAGGAACGAGCAGAGTTGAGCAAGCTGCAAAAAGGCAAGGGATTTTGGAAAGAGGGGCCTGTCCCAAGCAGAGCACTGAGTCAGGAAAGTTTCACTGAAGTGAAAGCTGCAGGCCTGGCTTCAGGAGCACACGGGCAACAGCCCGGAGCTGGGTGGAGCTGTCCGTCTTCAGGGCTGGCATCTTTTCTTGCCTCTCTCCTCTCTATTTGTTCACAGAGATGCAAGGGTCAAGCTGGAAGAGTTCTCTTGCAGGAAGTTTAATTTACCATAAAATTGTCAGAGAACACTTTACAAAAGGAGGGCAAAAGCAGCCCCCACTCATGACACGGAGCATATGCTGCTCAGGGTGAGGCCTGCTCTCCTCCATCCCGAAGGCCGGCACCACTTCCGGTAGGAAGAAGGTCAAGTTCCTCAATTTTGGATCTCCCACTCCTCCAGAGTTCAGTTCTCCCCTCCCAGACTTAATTGTTCCAGACGCCACTCTTGAGGTACTGAAATCTGCTTTAATCCCTCAATCATGCCCCTTTGTAGCTAACATTGGCAGCTTTTCTGACCAGGATTAGAAAGGTGTGTTCTACCCAACCACTGAAGGAGTTTTAGTTAGATGAGTGATAATTACCCAAACTATAATGTGACCAAGTGTTTGAAGATCATTGTGAAACATTTGACTTTCAGCTGGGTGCTACATGTAGTGGTAATGTACTCAACACTCCCTCATGAACACTGACAAGCTTTCATGAGCCCCTAATTCTAGAATGACTCAAAGGCAGAAAGACCGGTGAGTAACGTATTAGAAATCCTCAAATGTGGCATCTGACTTCTCCCCGGATGCCCCCCCCCCCCCAAACACCAGCACGATCTAAGAATCCACAGTAGATCCTGAATCTCAATGATGTTAAGTTACAATTGCTTGTAAAAAAGTTCCATTTTGATGCCTCCTCGGTGCTGGCAGCAAACTCTGTATGTTCTTCACTTTCTCTGTTGCTTATTGGGTAAAATCCATCTCCTGAACCTGCCTAGTAAAGTAATCCTTTTAAAAGGTACCACATTTTTCTCAGCCTCTTAAGGATCGCTTTTCTTCTCATAAGAAAGTTTTCTTCTGCCCATACTGAAATTCTCATGATTCTCCAGCAAATCAGGTCTGTTGAGGACTCTGTGCCTCTAGGAAGCCGCTCAGCCTAGATCACCTTCTTTACAAAGCTTTTCCAAATTCTCTCAAATATATTTAATATTTTCCTCCCCAGAGTTACCATAGTGGTAGGTACCTAAATTCACTGTCTAACCCCTAGCAGTTGTATTCAAATCCCTTGCGGCCATGCTAGACTAGATTTCCAGATTTAAGAGAAACTCCAGTGATTCCCAAGCCTGAATATCAATATATCCTAATGATTATAAGTTTGTTTTTTCTGTTGCACAGAACTTCTGGTAGAATGGTAATCAGAGGACTGGAGAGATTTTGAATGTGAATGTACAAAGAATGTCAGGAGACTCCCAAGCTCCCAAGAAAGAGAAAGTTCAATGAACAGGTCTCATTAATTCAGGAGAAAACTGAGGCGCTAAAAAGGAAAAGTATTGACTCTGGCTCTTCCAAAACTGGGCAGGACAGAGGGTATTAACAGCCTGTGACAGAAGAAGGGAAGTTGTGGCATGTGTGGCTTGACACCTGGCTTCACTACAGAGTTATCTCCTGTCAGGCCAGGGAATCATGGCAGCGTCTAAAACAATGCACGTCAATAGTTACCTCCCATCAACCACATCTTCCTCAAGTGGAGGAAGCGGCCATACGCCCCGTGTATCTGAATGCTTACACAGCAGTCGCCAAGCAGAGGAATATGCTAGACAAGGGCCAGGAACAGCACTTAAAATGGAATTTCGAGGATATTTCAAGGATCTGAGACAATTCCGCTTGAATTGCATCAGGCTATTCTTTATGTCTTTAAAGGTTCTGCCAGGATATTTACATCTACAGTGTGGTGCTAATGTTTGGGGTGGAGGCAGCAGAATGATCCATAGCTACTCTACCACACACTTTATATTATTAAACATCTCACTTGGCAGCTACTAACACAGAATGCTTCAAAGGATAAAAATAATTTACCTCAAGTGCTCCAAAGTCAACTATATTGCTTGCCTCCATCATCCAGAAATGAGTTTAAAGCTCTTAGATTTTTTGTTGTTGTTACATTTCATTTTTAAAGCAACCAACTTTGGTTAATAAGAAATCATCTTGGGGTTCCTCGGTGGTTTCTGTATTTTCCAGGGGACTGTATCTTCCCCCTGGTGTTGACCCACGTAGTTCCATTTGCATGTATAAATATTGCTGTGCTAGTCCTTACTTTTCTTCTATGCGAGCGTCTCCGTGAGCCAATACGGAGTGTTGATCAGCGGCAAATGTCAATGGCTTAAGGTTCCTGAGATAGTCACTCAAGGCTCTCACCAAAGAAATCTAGATTTAATAACCATTTATAAGAAATGAAGTCCTCACCTTGGGGGTAGCTGACAAAATTGACTTGTGCCCTCCTGAAAGCAGGCTAATACATTTGCATGACCTTTTTTCCCCCTGTTGGCTCATAAAGAGCACTCCAGCGTACCCTTTCCAGACACAGGAGTACACAACGCGAATGATCTTTCTCGCATACTAATGGGACAGAGAATGTAAAGAGCGCTCCTTTCTTATTTTTAATAAGGGTAATTAAATTCTGTCCATTCCCCCTTTGCACAGAACCTCTTTGAATGCACTTTCTACATTAAACTTTCATGAGGAACATCACAAGGTAACAGATTCAAACAGCCTGAGCTGCAACACGTTGACAGTTGTGGCTAGTTTCCAATTTGACTGTCAGGTATTTGGCAGTAAAACTCAGTATTCAACATAAAACAAACTGTAGAAATAATGAAATTTCTAATTGGAATGCTTATCTCAGTGGGTGTAGTAGAGAAGATGTTAATTGCTTTTTTCTTACCCTCTACATTTATTAGTGATTTATATAAAATGGCTCTGGCTGTTGGATAACATCAATTTTGACAGCTCCTCAAATCTGTGGCACCAGGAACTTAGGAATCAAATCAATACCCTTAATACCTTTTCCCATATATACTTTCACAGGAAAAAAAAAAAAAAAACAGCTGGCAACATTAACAAATTGTCGATGTGTTAGTAGCTTTAAAACTTCTACATGAGGTGAAAAGAACAACATTTTGTCCTACTCATTAATGTGCTCATTAAGCTTTACAGTGCTTTACTTATCACAGTTCCATATTAATATTCAATCATGCAGAATTAGCGACTAATTCATCAACAATTTAAATCAGACTTGACCTTCACAAAGCCATTTGGTCTGTCATTTTGAGAGGCCATTAAAGGGCAGATTACTACATACTTGTGCCTAGTGAATCGTAGAGTTAGACATATTTTGTTTGGATGGCAGCTGTAATAGATCTGGAAATATAGCACATTCTTTGAATCTGCTTGGTGTTTTAATGAAATACGCTGATATGAAGCTTTCAGTTTCACTAAGGAAAGAGAAAAACGAATGTCAGCTTTTTCCCGCGTTAACCTCCCACTGTTGGGGAAGTTGTGGACATGAAAGGAATCAGTCTATGGGGAAAGCAGTGTAACCCTGTTTTAGAGGAAGCCATGCCTTAGATGTCTGTGAATGATTAAGTAATAGCTTTTGAATAATTTGCTCAGTTAAACTGCCATCATTGTTAATTCATAATTAATTTTAATGATGCTTTTACCTTTGCTCCAATTCCATAAACACTGAACCTCTGAGATCTGAAAGGAAGCCATGAAACTCTGAATTGTCTGCTAAGGCTACAGCCCCCTTCCAAGGTGGCCCCAATTACTTTTTCTTGCCTAATCTAGCTGGGGCTGTTGCTGAATGAATTCAACCAGACTAGTTCCTTGACTCTGGTCCCAAAGGATTTAAAGAAGTATTCAGTAGAAAATTCTTTGCCAGGATCCTTGGAAAAATCCCAATTTTTCAGATTTACCACACATATTTTTATTAATAAAAAGCATGTCAATTACATCAAGGGTATGCTTTTCCAAATGCACTTTTCAAAGACTTGGCAAGTATTCTGAACACTTAGGTCTCACTGACAATAAAGAGGCAAGAATGGTGGTATAATAAAATGAAATTGGAATCTGGAGGAAGAGACAGCACTCTTTTTCCTTGGAGAATTCATCCCTTGGAGTTACCTTCTGAGTACAGACAGCTCCAAGTGGCTCCTCTTTAAAAGCCTTCAACTGGTGTTACCAATAAATCCCTTATTATAGTCCATTTGTAAGTGTGAATCTTATAAGCTCACAGGGAGGCAGGAGCTCTGCGTTTTTTTCCTTTGTAACCTTCCTAGTATTCCACAAATACTTGTAATTACACATGTTTACGATGTCTTGACAACCACTTGAGCACTCACGCACAGGCATCTCTGAATTCCTACTGGGCTGACTCAGTCTCACTCATTTAACCCGTTAGCCAACCTCCAGTTGTTCTGTGGTAAGGTATTTGGCCTCCTCAATTTAAGTATCGGTCTATCAAGAGGGAAGCCTACCTTATACCTAGTTTTTTATTTTTTTTCACAGTGTCATAGGTGTATTAGAGATTTACAAAAATGGTTGTGAAAGACTTGATTTTCACAATCATTAGTTCTATTTAGTTAGCAAAGGATTTTCATTTAATGGAGATGGACAAAGTGTGCTTGACTCCTTCAACTTATCATAGTTGCTACACAAGGCAGTGCAAAATTTAGTGTCTGCATCCTTCGTTTTATAGGGGACCTTCCCTCATATATTGCTTGTCATTTTCAGAAAGTCAAAACTGTAACTATAGAACAAAACCTCACATGTGAACAAATGTAACTAAATAGAACACACTCGAACCTGTATCTCTATTCTACTGTTATCCTATTTATAGAATAACAGAATTCATCTAATGCCTCCCCAAGAGTGGACCACTCAGTTTTATATTGAAGCAAACACTGTGGGTCTTATTTCACAGAGAGGAGTAAAGATTTCTATGTGACAGGATATCTTAAAGCTTTAGGCATCTGTGATATAATCTTACAGAAAGCAGAAATAATATTTTTTTTCCATTTGAAGGGTGTAAGGACAGAGTGAAGGTTTTCAATAACATAAGAAAACAAGAAAAATGTTAGACAGATCACATGCAGAATAATTTTCTTAAATAAAAATCCTAGATCACACATAGATACACACACAGCAGAAAGACTTCCCCACCTTTTAGAGAAATATTTTATTATTCTATGTAGCACAAAATCAGTGGGATTTTATACCTTAGAAAAAAGTACAAATTCTCTCATGCTTTTAAATATATGTTGATCTTAAGGTGGTCAAATAAAATATTTAGGAAATAAAATATTTATGCAACTTGCATTATATGTGTAAGAAAAAGAGAATTTGGACCATTAGTGCTAAAACTCTACTAGTCAATAGATGGCATTATTCATTCTACAAATATTTATTAAAGGCCTTCTTTGTGACAAACTGGGCCAGGCACTGGGTATGAAGTAATCTAGAGAATCTCTACATTGTTGTGATTTAATTGTATCTGCAGGATAATTGGATTCTTTGGCAAATAATAGTACCCAGCTCACTGATAGGAGGATTTAATGAGCTAATGCGTTAAATGTGTCTACCAGTGCCTGGGACTAGAGTCTGGCCTCTAGTTAAATAACAGCATATATGTACTTACTCTATCCTAAGCTCTAGCAATAGAGTTAAACAGAAGAGAAACATAATTCTGAGGCTTGATATAATAAGAATTGCAGCAATAAACTTCAAGTAAGAAAATATTCTATACAAATAAGAAAAACAGGAATTATGTAAACATAAAGTCAATTTAAAATGTAGTATCTGTGCCAAGTAACTGCTTCAATTCTCACAAATGACATCATTTCTTCCTTTTAACAAGATTTTAGGCTTTCTGATTAATCAAAAGTACAAACAAAGAAATCTTGTATTGTCTGATCATTTGTTCCCCAAAATGAATCTTGCAAATAGCTCTAAGTACTTGGGATGTCATAAAGGTTTTGTGAATAACTGTGGCTAGTTGTTTTTCCTTATATCATGGGAGATGTTTTTCTTTTAATTATTTGGGGAGCAGGTCATGTTAAGAAGTCTATATGACTTCCCTAAAGAAAGCAATTGTTAAAATGATGAAGCCAAGAAGTGAGAGAGACTATTTTTTTTTCCAGAAGTTTCTTCACGCTCAGAAATCAACTACATGGGCAAAATGAGGTAAATCAAAATGATATAAATTAAAAAAATAATATAAATCAAAGTACCTTTGTACAAAGTTCCCCACAGACTAGGTATAATAACTCCATCAATTGTTGACCTCTTGAAATGGGGAAATCTGTCAACAGGTTCATACCCACAACAGAATGGAATTTAATAACGACATCATATTAGCCTAATGTCACATCTGTACCCTACAAAGTGCTATGACATCCTGTGTCTCCAACATACTGGTACTTGAGCCTTATTAGAGGTTTTGAAGTATGAAAGGGCACTATCATTTTCTCTAGGTATAAAACAAAGACTCAGTAAAATTAAATTACTTGTTCCAGGTCATACGTATATTAAAAATTCAAAAATGACTTTTAGCTCTAGATTTTTCTCTATGGCAATTGCTACTCTTAAATAAATATTCATTATGTACAAGGAAACTCCTGAGCAGAGTCAACTTATGATGAAAGGCACACATTTTTTTTTTTTGACTACTTGGTCATTTTTTTATTCTTTAATCAGAAAGGACTAAACACTGAAGTTCCATGGGATGTAATAATAATATTAAAATAGATGTACATTTAAACATCCACCTTTTGATATATCATTTGACTTCTCCTTCATTTAGCATTGGTTCTATGTAGAGTCAAAAGTTTGCCATGTTTGCTAGCCAATAAAAAAGGTGGATTAGAAATGGAAGAATGGAAAACACCTGATATATATTGAGTAATTTCCCTGGAGAGCTCAAACTCAACTCAGATCCTTAAAGTAATTTTTAAAATGATGAAGCCAAGAAGTCAGAGAAGACTATTTTTTTTCTTCCAGAAGATTCTTTATGCTCAGAAATCAACTATGTGGGCAAAATGATATAAATCAAAAAGTACCTCTGTACAATGTTCCCCACAGGAACTTCTATAATTTCTATTTAATTATCTAGGAAGGGCTATGAATGGCAGGACTTCTGTCATGAGCAGGTAACAGAACTTGGTACACAGACCAGAAAATCAGACTTTAGTAGATGTAGCACATCTACTCTCTAACCTTGGGCCATACAGGTCCTTCTTCCCTTATGTGGGGCTAATAATGACTACCCTAAATTACACCTGGATGGGGAGATAGCCCAGAGGCTCAGAGACTTGAAGGCACAGGGATACCAGTTGGCACATTTGCTAATTTGTTGAACAGCAATGAGTTTAAGCCATTATCTTTTGATGTGAATTATGGTGGGCAGGCTACAAACAAAAACCACCATTTTCTTTTCAGAATAGTCTCTGAAGAGGAGGAAAAAACAATCTTTTCTTAAAGAAAACAGTGTAAATAAAGCTTGTATTTTCACAATTCCAGATGGTAGCAGCATATAATTTGTACTGTTTTGACATCATGACCATATTATTCAAAATCAATCTTCCTGCAAGTGGATTGAATAAGAGACTGAAAACAGAGAAAAAGATAGCAAAGAAATAAAAACTAAATCAACGTTTTATAGCAAAGTTGGGCTCTTAGGCCATTATCAAAATGATATGCATATGAATGAAAGTGAAAAAATTCATATAAATAAAGTAGTTTCTAATTATAAGTCAAATGCTGCTGTTAAGTTAGAACCTACTTAAAGCAGAGAAAAAATGCCAGTTCATAAATGATATTCCAAATGGAATATTTAATAAATATGAGACCTGGCCCTCAGAAAAGTAATTATGAGCAAGACACAATGGATTTTTATTCTGAGGTCCTCTTTGCAAGTTATTATGTACAGATAGTATGCTTGTCTTAATATGGCTATAAATCAATCAGAGAAGCTTTTATTTCAGAGTAGATTTAGGTATCTCTTAAGGGCAGTTACTAGATATAAAAGTCTCCAAAGATTTCTCATAGAATTATGCCATGCAAGAATAGAAAATTGGACATTGATAAGCTGATAAGAGTCTCATTGGTAGCTACAAAATATTCAGCATACCAGCCAGCTACCCACACAGCATCTCAGAGCAAAGCTCCATTTTATGAAATATTCTTCACATGTTGAGGAGTATGCAAGGCCCTCTCGGCAGAGAATAAAACCAACTTTTGAAGCAATGTATGCAATTACCCTACAAATTGCAAAGTAATGTCTACACAACAGAACACAAAACCCAGTTAGATTAAATTATCATTGGTCTGAATGTTGCAGATACAATTTCACATTGCATTGAGTCAGTAAACCCATATTGTTATTTGTGTGGCATCATGACTATTAGAAAAAAGGATCAGCCTTTTTAGAATTTAAAATTTTTTTAAATCACAAGAGTGGAAAAACAAGCATCCATGTATTCAATACTAACATGAAACTATTAGAAGAGCTACTACATGCCCACTCAAGAAAAAAAGAAGGCACAGGTATATTCAAATTGGGGGATGAGGGGAGAGGTAGGGAAGGCAAGGGGGTTTGGTAAGCTTTCACCCAATGGGTGCAAGGTAGGGGTATATGATACACCTCCTAGGTGAAGGGTTCAACTATAACTTGAACTTCTAACTAACCAACACAAATGATGTAATCTAATTGTACTCAAATATTAATCTGAAATTAAAAAACCATTCACTGAAGAACAAAATGAAGTACCCTCTCCTAGTCAGTAACACTATTAATACTTGAATATTTAAATAAATAATTATGGAACAGGGCAATGCTTTTATTCCTTTCTTAGTGATACAAACTCATTAAAATAAAATCTAATAACCATCACTTTCAAAAATCTCATTGCTTTTTATTAGCTTATAGTTACTAACAAGCATAGCCTGTACATTCATGCAAATGTTTGCCTTACATTAAATATTAAAATAAATGACCACCTGGGCTCAGTGACTAATGCCAGTAATCTTATCACACAGGGAGGCCAAGCAGGATGGATTGCTTGAGCTCTTGAGTTTAAGACCAGTCTGAGACAAGAGCAAGACTGACTCTACAAAAAAAAAAAAAAAAAGTGCTGGGCATTTGTGGCAGTCACTTGTAGTCCTGGGAAGATGAGGAAAGAAGAACTCTTGAGCCCAAGAGTTTGAGGTTGCTTGAGCTATAATGCCATAGCACTCTACAGGGTGACTGAGTGAGATTCTGTCTCAAAATAATAATAATATACCTTATAGAAAATTATTATTTACCAAACTATGAAATTGATTATTTTTGTTTTTGATTGATTGAGAGAGGATCTTACTCTGATGTCCAGGCTGGACTGAAGTGACACAAGCATAGCTCACAGCACCCTCAAAGTCTTAGATTCAAGTGATCCTTTGTCTCAAGCTCCTAAATCACTGGATTACAGGTATAAACCATTGTACATAGCTTTTACCCTCTCTATAAGAAAATGGAACTAAAGTTCAAAAATTTTATTCTTGTTTTTTAGAAAGAAAGTCATAAAGACAAAAATAGTAAACATGAAAGAGAATTGGGCTTCTGCTACCATTACTTGTTACCTTTGAAAAAGTTAGAAACTCCAGCAAGCCTAAATCAAATCAGGCTATAAAAAGTGTTCACCCAGCCTGCTTTACAGAACTGTGCTAAATGTAAATGAACATAAATAAGTCTTCTGAGCCATCAAATGTTATATAAAGAAAAAGATCAGAATAAACTGTGTAGCGTTCATTAGGAATTGGAAGTGTTGGGGTGAACACATGATTTTATAGATAGACGGATATAGAAATGATTTGGGAATGAGTATGCATAGGAATGAATGCACTCTTCACATAAGCTTTCCAGATACATCTTCCCTAGCTGTGTAACCAAGAGAGGCCAGGAGCAGTGACACTCCGTAGCAATGGCCATACCTAGTATGCAGATCTAAGTGTGGATACTAGAGAATGGAAACAGAGCTCCTTATAGAAATGATCGACTCTATCCAGGACTGGCACAAGGAAAGTAGAAAGCATACCCAGAATTAGCCTGTTGTCTAAGACAGTACTCAAGGAATAATAATGACGAATCATATGCACACAGAAGTCAACTTGAAGGAGCTCTCATTGGCCAAATACTATTATGAAACCAATATATCATCACCTACACATCCTCAGGAATGATAAAACACCACTATAGTCCAGAAAGAAGGAGGGGAGAAGAGGGGGAGGGGAGGGGAGGAGGAGGGTGGTATTGTGGGACCTCACCTATTGTGCATAATGCAATGGTTCATTTCAAAACTACTAAGAGTATAGTATAAATGTCTTACCACAACAAATAAGTGAGATGATGGTTATGTTATTCAGTCTGATCTAAGCATTCCACATTGTATATCAAATCTTCACATTGTAACCCATAATTGCACACAGTTATAATTTAATAAAAAAATCAAATTAGAAACACTAATAAATTGTGACACATGGAATAAAAAAATAACATGACTAAATAAAAGAATAAATTGAAAAGTTTCTAGAGAAATCATGTACTTACATCGCCTCAAAGTAACTCCTCACATAAATTTATTAAATGCAAAAATGAGTAACTTTGCGATGGAGAAGGCTCACAGAAGCAACACTCATCCAGGAAATCAGAGTTAACAACATCAGCAACGGGATAAATCAAAAACATGTGATGAGAAAAACACAACATCACTTCCATATATTAGTGCGAAAGATTCGTAATCCAAGTACAGGACCAAAACCCCAAATGAGAACATTTTATGAAATAAATAACATTTTATGAATAAATAATCTTCAGAATTATAAAGTCCCAAAATGTGGAAGAAAGACAGGAACGCTTCCAGTTTGGCTATTAAGTACAAAATGTTTGCTTTGAGCTGGTGCCTTTGAGGAGAGTTAGAGAAACCTAAATGGAAGACCTGGTGATCCCAAATGGGAAAAATGGGGGAAATGTGGTCTGGGGTGAAGGAGGTCTGAGAAAGAAGGTTGTTTTGCAAGGATGTTAACATCCTGATGTGCATTACAGTGGGGTTGAAGAATGCTTGTACAAATACAAGTATTGGGGAAGTTAGCAATTAAGTCTCAGATAGTTAAGGAAAAATAAGTTCTTTGTATTCTAGTTTAAACTTTTCTATAAGAGTGGGATTATTTCAAAATTTCAAGTCATGTACAAGTAAGTTGATGTACATATTCCCAAAGTTTCTGGGTAGCTGGATAGACTCAATGTACTCAGGCAATTTTGTCCCAATTCTGAAAAATATTTTCCAAATACACACTTCCTCTGAGGTCCTCTTGAACACCATGATTATGTAAATGACATTTCAACTGTTATTATCAATTTTACACAACTAATTACAATGGCCAGAAAAAGATACGTCTGAAAATATGTAAATTCCTAAAAATTAAGACTTATAAGTATTGTCAACCTAAATAATGAATAACAACTTGAGTAATAATGCAAGAGCAAGGCTTTAAATCATAACAAAACAAATGTAGAGAAATCAGTATTTTAATGAAATAAATCTGCATTTATGATTTTTATTTAGAGAAATTAAAAAGAGAGAAAGATCTCTAATGGATCTTCTTTCCATGTGTCTGAGGAAGTTTAAGATAGAAGAGAAATATTTTCAGAAATTCCCTTCCAACTAAAATATCATCAACTTAACTTAAAACCCAGAAAAGCTTCAGAAATTCAAATGACATTTTTTTAAACCAAAGTTTCAAATTATTTTTAGAAAAAAATCCTCTTTTGTCCTGGCACTAGAGCACATTAAAGAAAAATGCTTGTGATCCCATGTTCTTTAATGAAGTGAGGAAGTGGGAGCAAGAGGAAGAAAATAAAGGAAATCATACATCTAAATAATTCTTCTGAAGAGAATATTCCACCATTTTATCCCATCCAGTAACAGATTTTATAGTTTTAAAGGCAAACTGTGGCAGGTGTTTGTTTCATTTGAAGGAAGAAGATAGATTCTGAAAACAGAGATAATGGCAGTTTTCTTTTGGGGACATCTTGGAAAATAAAAAGATCAGACCTTAAAACATCAAACATTATATGTAAAAATGTTTCACTGTAAAGAATGAAAACTATGTGAACAAACATTTAAAGATAACTTATGTGTCTCGGAATACATTATGTTGCTATGAAGGAAAATTTCTCATAAATACAAATAATTTTCTAGCTATGTGACAAAACTCAGCCTCAATCTAATACCAAAAAACAACCAAATAGAGCTAGTTTATCTTTTTCAGGGTAAGCTTTTCTTCAAAAACTTTGAAACCATGGACTGTGGGTTTATGAAGCTTCCCAAAGAAGCTTACAACTATGATTTACTTTTACAATTATTGAATTTTCTCCCATCTTTACATAAACTTACCAATCAAAATAATATCATTTTTAAAAGCAAGCACTGGTAGAAATTAATTCATTAAGTTTTAACACATCAAAAATAGTAATATGCTATTCAACAGGACTTCAGACCTTTGGAAAATAACCTGAAAGAGGAAAATCTATCAACTATACCACCCCCAGAAGTTACATGAAGGAAATCCCATATCCTTTGCTACTAAGGAGAAGAGATAACAAGTCTCCACATAAATTCTAGAAGCTTGACTTTCTTCTTCAATAGTAGATTAAACCCAGCAAATTAGAAACATGGTTCCAGGCAAAACCTGAGGGCATACATAAAGGAGTGTGGTCTTTTCCCTAAAAGCAAACAGAAGCAAAATAGAAGTTTCACAGGTGGCTACAAATGTGTGGGGACTTTAGCGCCCACAGCCATGTGTGTTGGGAGGGTGTGTACTTATCATCAAATTGACTTTTTGAAAAACCATTTTAACTGCAGTGTGAAAAATGCATTAGACAAGGGATGAAAAAGGTAGGGAGGCCATTTAGAATGCTACTTAGATAGCCCAGTGGTAAGATAAATTTGCACTAGAGAAGTAGTGAAAATGACGAAGCACAATGAAAAGAGCTGAGAAGGAATTAAAGGTCAATTTTACCAGGCCTAGTGGTATGTTGAAGACAAGGCATGATGAAAACTCATATGGTTTTCTGAAACTATATGATGGTTGGCTTCCATCATGACTAATGTATTTTCAAGTCATGTCTTTCCTGGGATGCGATAGCATACATTCAAGGCACTTCTGAAATAGACAGTGCACTCCGTGGAGACTGGACTTGCACCAGGGTGTCTGCCCAAGGGTGGAGGACAGCCCCAAGTCCAAGGCATTATCTGCTGAGTGAATACTAGCTCAGCTTTACCTTCAGGAGTTGGCAGAAGGAGCTGGTCAATTCAGCCATTGCCCCCATGTGTGCTTCGCCTCAAGGTGAAGGCAAGAAAGATGTGTTTTGCCTGTACACACATCCGCAGCCTCACTATGGATGTGCCAGGGGTTCCCTGGATGCTGGTCCAGAATGGGCAGGAGATACTCTGGGGTTTGCACCAATTTTCTCCAAAAACAGTTCAACTCTTGCAATCTGAAGACAACTCAGCATGTAAGGTAATGCCTCTCTAGGCAGAGAAGAAACTCACGAAATATTAGAATATGATAGTCAACGGCCTCTTGTCGAAAAAGCTGAGTAACTTGAGTTGTGCTTCTATGAAGACGCAGCATTGGGACTCTCCTTATAGATAACTCGCGGCTGTCACATTTTGATATATGACACGCCAGTAAAACGGATACAAGTTTCCAATGATAAGATACTCAGAAGTGGTGGAATAAACCTTTTTCTTTCATATAGGAAACAAGCCAGAGTTGCTCATTTTCATTTAATTGTAACAAACTGAAATATTGTTATAAATTTAGGAAACATACAACCTCTAATTCTTAACTAAGTGACAGCAGCTTGACAAACAAAAAAGTTACCTTGGCCTTGAAATCACTGACATAGGAAGCCAAGGCGTCCCACTGCTCCTCCCCTCAGCATGAACGGATGATTTTTATGTTTACTACAAGATTAATGCTCCTTCAATTGCTCAGCAATGATGGCTGAGACTGCTGAGTGAAGAACGTGTGTACATTCACAAGAAGGAGGGGTGTGTATTCCAGCCACCGAAGCCCAGTATAACCAATGCTGTTGAAGTGCTCCTTGTTATAAAGATAAAATGACTGCATGATCCAGCTCTGTAAATTGCACATGACGAGTTCTGTGGGCAGATTAAACTTACATGGGCATATTTTACCGGTTTTGCAGGAATTAACTCAAAAGAACAGAAAATATAATCAAAAAATGTTTACCCAGTGAGAAAAAGACATTTTCAATTTAGTGTTTTTCCCCCCTAATGCATATTATAACGCCCCCTAGTGCGAGTGAGCTGGGCGTGAATCGCAGGCTTCCATTCGCTGAGAAACCATTGGGTGCCTCATATATACATCCTTGTTGGAATACTGTCAGATCTGCTCCTATGACAATAACAGCTGCATCATACAATGAAACCAGTCTTATTTTAATTTTCAGGAGGCACTTATATACAAGTCGTGTCTCAAAGCTTAATCTACTCTCCGAAACATAATGAATAGGCTTCTTAAAAACAAAACAACGCAAAAGAAACAAAAAAAGACAGCTCCTCAGGATGTTGCCTTTCCTAGATTTGAGAAAATCCCAGCCTGTACAATCATAGTCTTAATTGTTTATCTCTTCATTGGCAAGGGGGAAGATGCAGTGAGTGAGTGACAGACAGAAGGCGACGCAGCTCCACTCTCCCCTCTCTTTCCCTCCCTGGATCTAGGTTCTGCCTTCATTTCTGAATTCATGTCCTGGCAGTGTGGATACCATTTGCTTTAATACTCACAGTCCATCCTTGTCAGGAGACTACTGCTTGTTCAGACACAAGATGATGCATTTCCTACCATTTAAATTTCAGCTATTTTAAATATAACTCATGACAGAGTTAACCGGGTATACCCAGACTCCAGAAATCCTACTAAGTTCATGAGAAGAGCTATTTCCTTCTAGATAACTCCTCAAAAGGCAAATATTATATGGAAAATTTCTCACCAAAATCATCAATGAATTGTAGGTCATGAGATAGTTGAGGAAAACCATGTCATTCTGATAAAACCTATGATACTATAAAATCAACTATCATAGATTTTATCACAATGATTTTTCAGAAGGCAAGGATTATGTAGACCAACTGTTCTAAAGTCAAAGTCATGCTATTTGGCAAATGTTCCTAAGTGTTAACTGTTTTTAGTGAGTTAGTCTATTTGAACATTATTTCTTCCAGTTACTAAGGTGTATACATTGCTACTGACGGATGACTGTTAATTGTTCAAATGGTGCTTTACAGAGGCCTTTGTATTTTAAGTTGAATAAATGAAATGGATACTTGCTTATAATTTCTTAATAGTTTTTCAGGTTCCTTAATAAACCATGAATTCTGTTTAAGAACAAATCCCACATGTTTTATACAAACTCTAGCTAAAACTATGGGTGTTCACTTTGTTCACCTCAATTTAGAAGTCTTCTGGACTATCCAAGCACATAATACTACGAATTATTTAGTTTTCATGAGATGTACATACTTGGCCTTAACACAGATCAGCAATAAACTCTCAAATTCTTCACTTCACCTCCACATAGAGCTGCTTTAAATTGTACTTATCAGGGATCTCAATCTCAAAATTGATAGCTAAAACAACCTGGCCAGAGAAAAAATAAGTATGGAGACTTAGGTGAAATATTGCAATTCCATCTATTCCTTCACAATACAAAAATGGTACTTTGGTTATCAAAAGAATGGGAAAGCTTGACATGAGAACTGTGCCCTCGCATCTGCTGGAGCATACTTTTTTTGTTGTTGTTGTTGGGAAAGATCTCACTAGTGCTGTGCCATCACAGCTCACAGCAACCTCAAACTCTTGGGCTTAAGCGATTCTCTTGCCTCAGTCTCCCGAGTACCTGGTACTACAGGTGCCCGGCACAATGCCCAGCTATTTTTTTGTTGCAGTTGCCGTTGTTGGTTAGCTGGCCCAGGCTGGGTTTGAACCCACCAGCCTCAATGTACATGGCTGACGCTGTAACCACTGTGCTACGGGTGCTGATCCTGGAGAATACATTTAACAAAGTTGTGTTCTGGTATAATTTAACAGGTCACTCCGAAGGACCTCCCGTACAATGTTGCAGAGTTAAACATACATGTGATGCAAAGAATATTCTTTACAATATGATAATATCCCCATTCTAAAGAAGTGCGGGAGGAATATTTTTCTCTGGTTTCAGTCTCAGGAATAGTTGTGGTTTTTCTTAAGAATTCATTTGTTTTGACATTATGGACCTGGAACATTTATGTTACAGGTTTCTTCTTTCTCATTTCCAACCTCATTCCTAACAACAACTTATCTTACTACAATATTTTCCTGTTTCACCATCATGCCATTTTATGTTGTGTTACTGAACATTCCTCTATAAACCATCATTCTCTTTGAAGGAAAGTTATGATTGACATACACATAAACATTGTAGATCCAATCACCCCCATAATCCTCGTATTCTGGGAGGCCCTGGTGGGTAGACTCCCTACATTCAGGAGTTCGAGACCAGCCTGAACAACAGTGAGACCCCATCCCTAAAAATAGCTGGGCGATGAGGTGGGCACTTATAGTCCCATCTATGTGGGAAGCTGAGGCAAAAGAATTTCTTGAGCCCAAAAGTTTGAGGATGCCATGCACGGCATTCTATCAAGGGTGACAAAATGAGACTCTATCTCAAAAGATAGATGGATAAATAAATAACTACACAAATATATAAATAAATATAAATATAAAATGAAAAACAGTGATGATTTTCAAGATGTTAGTTGATGTCCAAATGAATCAATCCACATTTCCCATAACGGTCTGAGAAGTATTAGACTTATCTGCTCTTACAACCAACCACAAACAATTAGCTCATTCAGGTAAGCTTAGGAGACAATAAGATGTAAAAAAAGTTGACTTGGCAATAACTCACTTAAAGCAAGGAATAAAAGAAGAAAGAGAAGGAAGGAAGAATAAAAGGACAGAGTGATTAGAGAAGAGATTAGTTTATATTTCAAGAAAAATCACTGTAATTCAAGAATCAGTCCATGATAAAATTGAATGACTTCCCTAAAGATATACCTACATATACACCCACATACATACACACATTCTCTCTCTCTTAAATATATATGTGCATATATACTTTAAACATATATATTTTAAGTACATATTACTTTTTGAAGTTGAATTGAATTACAGTAGCAATATGTGGTATGAAGTTTGCTCAAAAGATGGCATTAATCAAATGAACCCTAGTGTCACCATGCCACATACAGGGCAGTCAAAGAAACTGGCCAAAGCATAGCTATCCATGGCCAAGCATGGCCGTCGGTTTTGAGGAGCACAAGACCATTTTGAAGGGGTATTTGAAGTTTGAGAATGTTGTGAAGTATGAGAACAAGGGAGGTGTGAGTGTGCAACAGAGTCTCCAACATGCCCCAAATGGAACATATTCATGTGGAAAATGAGTCAATTTACTGGGTCTCAGGATCTAGTGTGGATGTCATTAAGGGACCTATTGGACTCTTCTTTTTTGAAGGTATTGTTACTGACCAAATGTCCCTAGACATGTTCTCCACATCTATTTCACCTACAATTCATATGATTTCTGGGAATACTTGATATTACCTCTCACATGATGGCACCTTACTGCACTTACATCAGGACATGATGGCTTATCTTGATGAGAATTTGCCAGGACAATGGATAGAGCAAAGAGGCATGGCTGAGTTTCCCCAATGTCTTTTGACTTAACAACCTTTGACTTCCATCTAAGGGGGGCCTTAAAAAACATGGTGTATTATAGAGAACTGGCTACCCTAGTGGTACTTAGGGAAGACATTGAAATAGCATAATTGCTCAAGTAGCAGTTTGCCATAATCAGAAGTGCCTGGATGATGATGGTAACCACTTTCAGCATCTCTTGCAATCACACAAAAATATGTATGCATTTTTTGGCAACCTTTGTGTATATATCCTTATGTGTATACATATATACATATGTAGATCCATACATCAACATATATAATTATATGTACAGTTGATGTAAAGCACATTTTACATTACTTCAGAAAATTATATTCACATTTAATAAATATTAAGAAGTGGTACAATTTGTTCAATTTCACAAACATTTGTTGAATCCCTCTCAGATTCTCTTTATAAAATATAGGTTAGCCTTTGATGGCTCCAAGAATAGTCCTTCAGAAGTCTTACCACATCATGATAAAAATACGCATGTGAACAAAGGAAATGTATGAACTAATCAATTGCTAACACAGAACCAAGGGATGAGCATTGAATTTTGCTGCAGATCCAGGAAGGTAGGTCTAAGAGCATGAATATAATTTCACTAAAAAGAAATATAATAAAGGGCCTTCAGGCACTGGTTAAAGTATGATCCAATGTCAAAAATAAAATAAAAATAAAATAAAATAAAATAAGAGATGTATTCAGGGTGACACATGGCCTTTGCTTGGATGTTTTCCTTTGGGACAGAGTCTGAAGGACAGTGTAGCAACACATGTTAAAGCCTGATGGGAGGAGGGCAGGGGGGCCCAACTGTGAGAACAGGAAGGAATGTGGGGTTCATTTGGTAGGCAGTATGGAGCCAGATATTTCTGAAGTGAGGAAGTAAGAGGAAAATCTTCACATGCTAAAACACCATGACATCGGTGGTAGACGAGAAGACCAGTTAGGTGGTTAGTGTTTTAATGCCAGACAATGAAGCCTATGCTTGAATAGAACATAATTCTAGTTATGTTCATAGGAAGGGAATGGAAGACATGAGTAAGACAGACTTTGAAGAAGCATTGCACAGGCTTTGGGGAATGTCTATTTTAGTTAAGGAAAAACTAGGATAAATCTCAGGTTTCTGATCTCACAGGCCTCCATAAATAATGGCAGGTAGGCAGGAGCGATGTTACCTAATACAAGAGATACGGGAAGTGACAAGGAAAGCTCAAGATCTGAAATACAGTTCTGAGCATTATTTATAGGAAATTGATGGTAGATTGGTAAAATGACCAATGAAAATTGTATAGTGAAAAGAGTATGGGGATAGCCATATTTAAGGGGTTTATATGATAAGTCCTAGGATTTCCTTCAGTAATCCTAATTTGTTATGCATGGATTTAACTTGCTATACCATGTGTTACATTTTATATACTTTATAAACTAAGAAATTTGTTGAAAACTTCTAGGTATATTTTTCATGGAGTAATATTTTTGCTTATTATTATTAAATAATATAAAAAAGTGATAAAAGGAATTATGAGAACTGTTGAGATGTAAATTTTAAAAAGAGAAAAATGTGCAAATATTTGCTTTGTAAGGAGGGGCATATTAGAAAATAATACAACTTTAAGCAGGAATATAAAGTAAAATAAATATGAGAAACCCCAGGGGAATCATTTAAATAGGCAGTATAAAATTATTCAAATTGTAGATTATCCAAAAAAACCCAATATCTCTAATGTTAGCTTAAGATATTGCACCATTTTTTTAATCATTCCAACGGAAAGATGATATTCATAATTCTTGCTTTAAGCCATGCAATCACACAAAGAAGGTGTCATTTCAAGAAGTTTCCTTTAGAATATCTATATTCAGCTCTCTTTTCACATACTCACCTGGTCTGAAACAAGAAGAGTGAAGTTAAAGCAAGAGGAGAATACTAACACAAACGTCACTGATTAACTTGAACAGAACCAAGCTCAAAGCAAAAACCATAATAGGGAATCATGCAGAACTGAAAAGAAAGAAGCAAAGACCTTTCTACTTTTTATCATATTCCCAGGAATTTGAAAAACTAGTGGTCCAATCTAGGGTGCTAACTAAAAAAAGAACTTCATACACAAGAACATGTTCCTCATATTATATGGGCTTGTACATTGCTCTAGTACTTAAAAGAATAGACCCAGGCCATGTGTGATGACTCACACCTATAATCCAAGCACTCTGGGAAGCTGAGGCAGGAGGACTCCTTGAGGCAAGGAGTTTGAGAGCAGCCTGAGCAATATAGCACAACCACATTCTCTATTAAAAAATGAAAAAATTAGCTGAGTGTGGTGGCACACACCTGTAGTCCTAGCTTCTCAGGAGGCAGGATGATCACTTGAGCCCAGGAGTTCAAGGCTACAGTGATTCCAGCCTAAATGACAGAGCAAGACCCAGTCTCTAAATACATACATACATACAATTATAGGCTTACACTTCACTATGTACATTTTCAAGAACCTAAGAGTAATATAGGTATTTTATATGCATATGGTAGCCCTCACATTTGAAGGGTTGTAGTAAATGATTTAATACATGTATAGCATTCAAAAGTAGATGTGCCATATACGAAATACTTGAGAATTTTATAACTATTATTACTACCGCATTGTATCATTTCAAAGGTACATTTCTAATAGCAGGCAATCCCCTCCTTATGTAATCTTAACTTCTGTAACTCTTGGGCCCTATAGACTCATAGCACAAACATATTTTATAACTTAAAGTTTTCATTTTTATTTTAATTACAGAAGCCATATAAAAAATCTTCTGCTAAAAAATTATCATTCCAATCAAGTGATCAATTAACATTCATAGGAAAGTTTTAAAATGTTAAACCCATTTAATTCCTTCCCTATATGCTCCATACCTCGTCCTCTTATTGTTTTCAATAATTAAAACCCTCATTATTATAGGTAAGGGAGTATGTGGCAGGTCTTTTTTCTTTTTCCTTTCCTTTTTTCTTTTTTTTTCAATAGAGATGGGGTCTCACTTTGTCAACCAGGCTGAAGTGCAGTGGCATCCTCACAGCTCACTGCAACCTCATTAACTCCTGGGCTCAAACGATCCTCCTGCCTTAGTCTCACCAATAGCTGGAGCTATGGGTATGTGCATCACAGTTGGCTAATTTTTTAATTTTTTTCTTTTTTTTAGAGATAGGGTCTTTCTCTGTCTTCTAGGCAGAACCCAGTGGTACAATCACAGCTCAGTGTAACCATGCAGTTCTAAGCGCAAGAGATCCTCCTACCTTGATCTCCCAAAGTGCTAGGATTACAGACATGAGCCATTGTGCCTGGCCTCTTTTTTCTTTTTTAAAAGACTAAACAATTCTCAACTTTAAAAATTAACTGGAATATAAGACTGATAATTACTCAGTTGCCTGAAAAAACAGTTATTATAAATAGTTTCAGATCGCAACCTGTGTGGGAGATAACATGATTATTTTCAATCACTTCATCATAAAGGAAAACCAATAACTGGCTTTACCTGGAAATTGCTAACAATATTTCTATAAAACTTTCAGGCATATAATTCTATTTTCTAAATATAATAAAGAAGGTCCACAAAAAGTTAACTCTGAGGCCAACTCAAAGCAATGTCTCTTTGCCGGGAATAAACATGCACAGATTTTTCTGATATATAATCAGCAAAATGAAGCCCTGAAATAGAGCAAACCAGAAATGGGATCTGATCTAGTCATCTTGTTCCAATTAAAGAGAAAATCATGTGTTAAACTAAGCAAGTAAGTATAGATTAAAAAAAATGCATGTTGGGATTCGAATATAATTTTTCTGGTTGTGTAGCTAAGGCTCAAGTTGAAAACAAATAGTGGCAATACTCTGTCCCTTTCTCACCATTTATTTTAAAGGAAGCTATTGGCCAACATGGTAGCTCATGCCTGTAATCCTAGCACTCTGGAAGCTGAGGTAGCTGGATTTTTTGAGCTCACAAGTTTAAGACCAACCTGAGCAAGGGTGAGACCCTTTAAAAAATAATAAAAAATAAAAAAAATAGAAAAAGTGAGGCAAGAGGATCACTTGTACCCAAGAGTTGGAGTTTGCTGTTAGCTTTTGTGATGCTATGGCACTCTACCCAGGGTGACAGCTTGAAATTCTGTCTCAAATAAAAAAGAAAGAAAAAGAAACTATCAATGACCCAGATTCAATCAAGGTGATGGCAACTGACACTTCTTTGCAGGGCTTCTAATATGTGACGGGACTGACCTATCATTGAAAACTGCAGCCCCAGTAACACCCAAATCCATGTCTATCTACACGCAAAGTGAGAAGAAGATGAGCCATTAGATATTTGGAACACAAGGGATTCTTCATCTCAGGGAACATCCTGCGTGATCTGGGGGTTCCTGTCAAATAAAGTGTCAGCAGGTTTCTCTTCTTCCCATGTCAGAGCAGCCCCGGTGAGAGTTTGAGAGAGGGTGACACGTGTTCTTGTATTTGCTGCCCACTCTTCTCCCAGAATGCTGCAGAGAGAAGGCTCAGCGTGGTGTATGTAAATCAGACAGCAGCATTCCCACCAACCCACTTCACTGAGCCCCTCAGAGGATGGAGAAGAGGCCGGACTCCCTGAGCCATTCTTACAGCTTCATGAGAAAATTTATGTTGATAAAGAGGCCAAGTGACGGCAAACCTGACCAGGTCAGGAAGTAAGCACACTATCAAGGACTGAACACATGGCTGTCTTTCTCTGGGAGGGTCATGAGCGATTTTGGAGCCGGGAGAAAGCCAAATATGGTGACCACGCCCTCTACAGCAGATTGAAAATGGCTATAAACTCTTAATTCTGAGCTGACCATATGACTTACTTTAGCTAATGGGACTTTAGTAAATGTCACAAGTAAATACTCTGCTTTTATGAACCCTGTGACTGCCACTATGTGAATATGACTTCCAGGGACCTGTGGCCCAGTTGTCTTTGTTGCCAGAGACAAAAGCCTGCCCAACCCCAGACATGTAAATGAGCACCTTCTAGCAGCCACACTGTCACATGACCACAGGTGCATAACACAGCTGCGGAAATCAGCCAAGTGGCTTGGATAGAATAACTGCCCAGGTAAACCACAGAATCTGAAGGGACAGACCATGTTAATCTTACTATAACCAAAAGTTCAGAAAAACACATGTGACTTGATTACAGGGTCTATTAGTTATATGATCCCACCAACAACTAAATTTGGATGCTGAATCAACTTCAACGTTCTATGACACTATATCGGTTAGGCTGTGACTTTATAGAAATATGAGTAGAAGACCAAAAGGAAAAAAAAGAAGAAGAAAAAAAAAACCATAAATAAGAAAGCCCTCTAGGGAAGCAGAAAATACTCTATGTAAAGTTGCTCTGACCTTGACCATTTTGTAAAAGCACGAACAGGGCCTGAGTCACCTGGTATGCCAGGAAAACAAGCAGCAATTTGCTTTCCTTTAACTGATCTTCTGGAAAGCTAAGGAAGTGGAGTGCATTAATTCCATTCTAAATTAATTAGTTCGATCTTTCATTCATCAATCATTTACTAGATGCCCACTTCATGCAATCAAGTACACCATGTAGAAGATAATAATGATAAATAAGACAGTTTTAGAAAAGAATTGAGATAGGAGAACTGCAGTGTATGCTTATGTTGGGTATATAGCTAGGCCTTGTAAAACATATGATCTCTTTCTAGCCACAAAATCCTAAAAGAATTCTCATTCTTATAGATATATTATTTAATATTATGCTCAGAGAAGCAATACGGCCCTGTCTTAATAAGCTGTGACCATGTTATTTGTCTGTAAATTCTATCCTCACTTAAGGAGATGGACCATCTATAATAAAAGAACGAGGCAGGTAAGCCTCAGAAGAAATTCAGAGGCCAAAGAGATCAGATCACAGATGAGGAGGAAAGGATTTTAAAAAATAAAAAGCTTTATTAACAAGAATTTTGAGCTATGTTTTGAAGAGAAGAAATAAATCTGTTATTTTTGGAAATGGAAAAAAAAATCATGTACATGATTTTTGTATCATGTAAATATCTTTTATTATAGAGAATTTTCAACTACAGAGAAACGCTTTTTGTTCTAAATATAGCCATGAATAACCTTCAGGTCAAGGTACTTCAACTGGGAGTGTGGTATGTGCTGGGTGCTCAGAGAGGCACATGACCAGTCTAGAAAAAGGGCGGCCGGAGGTTTGGCAAAGAAGCCACCCAGGGACCAACGTCGGCACTCAGTTTTTTAGTAAGCTAAGCAATGAACAGTGAGTGCTAGGCTACAGAAGTGCATTAGATGGCTAGGTATTAACTAAAATATAATTCTTTGTACAACAAATTGAACAAGTAGTTCAATTTGTTGAAACAAGTAGCTTGTTTATATTGAACTGTGGGCCTAAGCACTGTGAAGGTATCAAAGATATATTTGAGGCCTCTTTATGTCCACAAACTTCATAACACCAACATATTTGTGCTTTTACCTTTTCCATCATTTTTAGAGCCTTTAACACAAGAAGAGTAAGTTGATTGAAACTCAAGTCTCTTTTTCCATACAACTTACCTATTGAAAATCTAATTACGTATAGATACCTAGATGATACGAATATAAAATTGTTCTCTAAGATATCAGCTTTTAATTTGCTAAATATATATCAAAAGAATAATATTTTACCCTATTAGAATATACTAAATTCCCAGGAAAAAGTCAGATGTCGCCTCAAATTTAAGACTCCAAGAGAGAAAAACAAACAAAACTCTTAATGATCACTCATACTTTTAAGCTTTGGGAAGCTGAGAGTTAATGCAAAAGACATTAGTATGCTTGTACTCCGGAGACTTTTATTTTACTCTTCAGAGAACTTCATGTTAAATACTAAATCCAGATTTCTCAGGGGAAGCACAGGCTTTACAGGGCAAGAGCATCGTAAGGCTTACCACCCCTGGCTTACATCATCTTCCTCTGGACACCCTTCCAGATGGAGAGTGTGCATGTTCTGAAGAAGCACCTGGACACAGAAAGCGGATGAACTACAACCGGGCAGCCCGTGGTAACAATGACACATGCCCCACTCGCCCACAGGACACGGTCCGTGCTGGACGTTTTATTGCTGCCCTCCAGGAAGCATGAGGATACAAATCAGTGAAGACATCTTCATTTCTCTCATGTGGAACAAGGACAGATGGATGTGCAGAATGTGTCTTGGCTGATCTGGAAAGAGCAAACTACCCTACGGGAAAACATCTGGGCTGTTTCATTATTTTGTTGCTTAGAAGGTGAGAATTTCAAGCTCTCTCACCCTGCGTAAGACTTCTGTCATTCTTGTACTCCTCTGTCACCGAGGAAGCTACAAATTTATTCAAAGGTCTCTACAATGAAATGCAGACTAAAGGCATATGTCCAATTTCCTAGGCTGCATTCAACTCTACCTGGTCCACTATATATATCATCACTAATCTGGGCCCATTTGGTTACATACTCTGGTCAAAGTTGAAATTCTGTTGCAAAACACACAGAATAAATTTAACTATGAATGTTTCTCTAACAGTCTGTGGCCAAATGTGTGATATATACTAAAAAAAAAAAAAAAGAAAAGAAAAGAAAAAGAAAGAAGAAAAAGAATGGAAAGAAAAATCTGTGGTTAGTCAAGGGCATTCTCATCCTTGGAAATGAGTTAAATTACATAAAAGATATCTGAAGTCCACCAAAAACTAAAGATTGATACATGTCTACATATGTGCATGCTTTTGTAATTTATATTTCTTTTCTTTTTTTTTTTTTTTTTTTTGAGACAGAGCCTCAAGCTGTCACGCTGGATAGAGTGCTGTGGCATCACAGCTCACAGCAACCTCCAATTCCTAGGCTCAAATGAGTCTCCTGCCTCCGCCTCCCAAGTAGCTGGGACTACAGGCTCCTGCCACAATGCCCAGCCATTTTTTGGTTGCAGCTGTCATTGTTGTTTGGCAGGCCCGGGCTGCATTCGAACCCGCCAGCTCAGGTGTACGTGGCTGGTGCCTTAGCCCGCTGAACCACAGGCGCCGAGTCTGTAATTTATATTCTTTATATTTGTTGGTATAAATATGTATTTAATTATTAATATAATTATACACTTCCTTCTTATCAAAGGAACAAGGAATCCTTCCCCCCCCTTCTCCTTTTCTTTTTTGTAACAGACCCTTGCTCCATCACCCTTGGGTACAGTATAATGGGCTTATTGTAGCTTACTGCAGTTCAAACAGCTAGGCTCAAGTGACCCTCCTGCCTTAGCTTTTCAAGTAGCTGGGACTCCAGGTGTGCACTAGGAGGCTCCGCTAATTTTGCTATATTTAGTAGAGATGGGTCTTGCTCTTAGTCTGTCTTCAAACTCCTGAGCTCAAGTGAACCTCCTGCCTCAGCCTCCCAAGATGCTGGGATTACAGGCATGAGCCATCACACGTTGTCAGGAATCCTCCTTTCATATATAAAGAGTTTGCTATAATAAGGGTCAAATTCACTATGCACCACGATAACATGCCCTTATCCTGGCTTAGAATACATGTTTTTTTTTTTCATTTTAATAGATAAGAAATATAAAAATCCAAGCTGTAGAAATCTGAATTTAAAACATCTAGATTGGTAAGGAAGTTAAAAGAGACAGTACCGGTGCCAGAATCGAGCCCGCATCTGTCACTGTTGGTACCAGGTGAGTAGCCTAAGGAATAAGCAAGACAGGCCAAAAAAAGGTCCTACGTTGACTTTTATGTTCTTCATACGCACATGGATCTTTAAATTCTCCCCCCAACAAAATTAATGTGATATTGGTTATTTCGTACCAGGGTACTTCACAGCAGAAGTTGGTTATTAGGAAGTAGTTTGTAGGACAGGAGAGGAGAACGGGTGAGAAGAGGGACTCCCATCCAGAGAGCAAGGCTACGGCAGTGCAGTAACCTAGCTTGGTTGTATGAACTGTATAGAGGAGCATTCCTGGGCTACGGTTGCATAGAAGTTACTCGGTGGTCTGGAGAAGGAAGGGTCCCTACGAAGAGGAGAGAACTTCCTGCAGTTGACAGTGTAGCCAAGACTAACCTGGTGTCTGACATTCAGTAAGAACTCCACAAATGCCATGGCCTGTTATTAAAAGCAACAAGGTACCTATTACATTCCATTTCATTCTTAACATGTAGAAACAAAAATATTTCTTTGGTTATAAAAGTAAACTTTCTAACTTAGAAATTTATTAACATATATTTATAAACATATAAATATATGTTTAGTATATACAAATAAGGTAATAAAGGTGAAAGTAAAGTTCAATATCTCTTGACTTTTATCATATTTTATTGTTTCCTTTATGCCACCATTATAAATTGAGACACACTTTGTAGTTTATTAAGTGTGAATCCTGAAAAATAAAAAACCAACTATGTAACCAATAATCTATCAATAATCTATTACTTCTGCTACAATTACCAAGTGAGACCTTAGTCTCTTCTCTTAATAGCAATGTATGTAAGACAAAGCAGAAATTGGACGGGACAAAGAGACAGAGAGACAAGGCCTCTCCTGCCTACTGAAGTTCGACCTTTTGAACTTTAAATGTTGAATATTCAAGCATTAACTATTTTCTTATGCAAAGACAGATAACTAAGGATGTTTAATTCACCTGCCCCATACCTCCTTTTTTTTTTTTTTTTTTGTGCAGTTTTCCCCCGGGGTGGGTTTGAGCTGCCACCTCCACATCTGAGGCCAGAGCCCCACTCCTTTGAGCCACAGGTGCTGCCTCTTGTTTTCATTTACCCTTGACAGGGAGAAAAAACATGAGCTGAATCATCTGAGGTATTTCCCTAACCAAGTACCAGTGACATATTTTCTTCCCCCTTTAGGAGTGTGGTGGCCACAGAGCTATGCTACCTTCTGACCTCACATGCTCCACCTCACATCTCCCCAGGACCTGGAACAGCCTATGCACCTTTCAGGCCTGCTCTGATGGAGAGCCTGGAAATAGCCTTTCAAATTGCCTCAGATTATCATCTCTCCGCAGGGTACAGTTAAGTAGTTTTCATAACAGTTCAGAAAAAGCCTTGAATCTAACAAATGGGTTGGATCTGGGCTATAGTACAAACCTATGTCTAATAAGAAATGTCTCTCATTTTACTTTAGCTCGCATCATTGATCATTAGTTTAGATTATCAGGATACTCAAATTAGTTCTGTTACCAAAATGAACTTTATTTGTAGCAACGTATGTTACATGTAGTCATGATTTAAAAAAATTCAAATGTTCACATTGTATCAGATGCAATTAAATTTTATTTAACACAATGCATTAGCCCTTTAAAACCTGCTTATGGGCTAAGTTTATGCTTATTCCATCTGATTAGAGAAAATAGAGTTTATCATTCTTAAATATCATCCTTTGTAGATATTCCAAGGATGAGGACAGGGTAGTGAATTTCAGTTCTCAAGGATAAGAAGCCCAACAAACTCACTTCTTTTCTGCACACAGAATGATGCTGGTGATAGTCCCAATGCCTAAGCTTCAGCCACAACTTTAAGTAATGTGCTGTAAAGACAGGCTGCTAAAGAGTCGCTTTATCACTTCTCAAACTGACACCCAGGCTGACTGCTTGAGCCCATCACAGTTTAACTCTCACAGCTTTAATTTACAAGCTCTTTGAGAAGTCAGCTTTAAAGAATACCATTTCCACTCTGAGAATACATTTCCAATGGACATGTATAGTTTCATAAGGTGTTTCTGTCTACCTAGAGCAATTAACATTAATTTACAGAATAGCCTCTACTGAAAACCTTTCTTTATCTCTGACAAAGTAATGGTATATTGATTGCATATCTACTATCTTCAACTGTATCATTAACAGGAATTTCTTAGGAAAGTCTGTGTGCAGAAAGCAGAATAGCAAAGGAGATGTAAATCTAAAACCAATTCTACTTCTCTTTTCAGTGAGGAAGGGATTATATAGTAAGCGTGTCTCAGTTTGCATAACCTTAAAAATAATCATCATTCTGTTTTCTGTGGATTTATTAATATTTTAGTTGAAAACAATCAGTTTAACACGTTATGATCTACACATGTAGCCAAACCAATTTATAAAGATAAGATAAATTTTTTTTAATCTGTGCCAATCACTGAGAGAAAATTATTCATTTGAACATAAAAGTTTACAACTTCATTGATGACAAGGACAAATGCAAAATGGGATGGGGAAAAACAATCTATGTAATATTGATAGGAACAAATTAAGTGGATTAGGGTTAATACTAATTTTAAAACAAAACAAAATATACATTCTGTTTCAATGCCAGAGCAGCTTTGTCATATTAAAAGTAATTTACATATAATTAAATAGAACAAAATACATGTAAGTGTAGATGAGTGCCTATATAACCTGGGAAAGAGCTCAATAAAATCATATTTAATCAACTGTAGTCAGATGATACAGTGATGCAACAGGCAAATACATTTTTATAGTTATAACCCCTCACTCCAACCATCAAACAGACAATCCCCTTCTAATATGTCAAGATAAACAGTGGTTTCTCAAAGTGATACACTTATGCGGTGGCTATATAAAGAGCATCAAATGTGTTCTTCGAAACAGGGTAATCCAGTGCTTAAAAGGAAATTTCTACTGGTAAATGGATCTGCCTTTTCTGGTTATGGTTTATAGGCTTAATACAGATGATAAATGAATTCTACGGGGCTTTTTAAAGGAAGTACAAATAAAGATGAAAAATGTATTTTCTTTTATACTTAATAGTCATAGTAATACATAAATTCAAATACCAAGAGTTTATTACTTATATGAAGACCTTTGGTCTTTCTCATTCCTGACTCCACCATAAATGGTGAGAAGGATCCAGTGCTCAAGTTAGATACTTTGCAAAACTATTATTGTTTAAAAGGTGATTAATTTTGAAAAAAAAAATGTCTATCAAGTCATTAGAATGCTATTGAAATACACCTAGTAGAATGTCTAAACCAGCGGTTCTCAATCTGTGGGTTGCGACCCCTTTTTAACAATGAAAATATAATGCAGCATTAGGAAGGTTGAGAACCACTGGTCTATACCTACTGGAGTTGAAAAAGTTAATAGGTTTCCTAAAGCACTTACTATTCAATCCCCAAATTTTGAATAGGCTACACGAATAGAAAATTCTGCTAAATGAAAGCATGTCTTTTTGAAAACTTCTCCTCAGGCCATGTTTTATTTTTTTCTTTTTTAAATCATGACTTTTGAAGAGAAGTCTTTAATTCTGTGGATAGCTAAGTCATGCCATCAATGTTTTCTTGGAATCATGGTTTGGGGTTACCTAAGAAATCATTCCTAATCCAAATTTTCTCCCATGATTTCTTATTATGGTTAACATTTAGATCTATGAGTTAATTTTCATAACTGGCACAACCTATAAGTCAAAGTTCATGTGTTTTGCATATGGACACTTAACTTTTCTGGCAGATGTTGAAAAAACAGATGAGTGGATGAATGAACTGATACATTCATGTAATTGAATATTATGCAGCAAAAATCAGGAATGAGGCTCGGAGCCTGTGGCTCAGCAGGCTAAGGTACCAACCACATACACCTAAGCTGGCGGGTTCGAATCCAGCCTGGGCCCGCCAAACAACAATGACGGCTGCAACCAAAAACAAAAATGGCCGGGCGTTGTGGCAGGCGCCTGTAGTCCCAGCTACTTGGGAGGCGGAGACAAAAGACTCACTTAAGCCCAGGAATTGGAGATTGCTGTGAGCTGTGATGCCACGACACTCTACCCAGGGCAACAGCTTGAGGTTCTGTCTCAAAAAAAAAAAAAAAAAATCAGGAATGAACTATTGATATACAGAACACAGATGAATCCTGGACAAAAAGTGTACAAGTCATTTGATCCCATTTATATAAAATTACAGAAAATAAAAATGATTTATTGTGACAGATAGATGATTAATGTTCGCCTAGGAGATATGTCAAGGCCAGGCTGTGGTAGAGTGGTCCAAGGTGGAGGGATCACAAGGGGAGTGAAGGTTTCCCACGTCTGTACATTGGTTAAAACCATCGAGTTGTAGATTGTAAATATGGACGGTTAGCGGCATTAATTATACTACAATAGGCACATGTAGTGGAGTGGTCCTCCCACTCCAACGGTTCAACTTGCTATTTTTCAACTTTATGATGGTGCAAAATCCACAAGTATGGAATGTATCTTCTCCTGGGCCCATGATGGGTGGCACAAAGCTGTCTCCTAATGTGGAGCAGTGGCAGTGAGCCGTAGCACCCAGTCGGCAGCACCACTGTGAGACTATCACTGCCATGCTCTGTACTGGTCTGTGCACCCAGGTCATTGGCCCAACTGTAGCCTAATGGAAGGATTCTGAACACATTTAAGGCAGGCTAGTCTAACCTATAATGTTCTTCAGGTTAGATGTATGAAATACTTTCAACTTAAAATGCATCTAGTGGGATGTAGCCTCATCCTGAGTTGAGGGCACCTGTATCTATAAAGGCGTTTGACATGTATAAAACAGAAGTGCTTCATAGACTCTTCTTTAATTAAAAGTTAACACAATCAAGTCATGTCACACTGTTCTTGATTCAGCAAGAATCTCTGGAAAATTTTGTTTTCCAACTGAGTATATAGGCACGTTTGGGTGGTGTGCATTTGTTTATCGGGGGTAAAGTCTTAGGAATATTTTTTTAAAGACCTAAATAATCTAAGACATATAAATAGGTAGAACCCACTCCTGTTCAATTAAACACATTTCTCTTCCCCATATTCTAGCCACAGTATATGTGTTAAGGCTGAGAGAAATCATAATAGCAAAATCTAACAACTGATTGCATAAAAATTCTTGGTAAAATCTGTCCTTAATAGTATAATGGTTTCTTCATTGAAAAATGCCATCGAATGAAAGTAATGATAAAGCCGCTTATAAAATTAGAAATAAAAGCTCAATAGTGAGAACGATGAGAAGGTAATGGTGAAATCTTTTCACCAACAGGGAGTTTTAAGCCAACTACAGTGGCTTTGATGACTAGAAATCATAGTGGTGTGAACACAGAGCAAGTTTGGAAAGCGTTGGAGCTGGGGCACTGGAGAGCTTGCCCTGTCACGTGTGACAACTCTTCACCACACAGTGACTATTTACCCTGTGGCCCTTCTGTGAGCAACTGCTGTTTTAAGTGATCACCTGTTTTCTAGAATTGTAACTTCCTATATCACTATTTTCATGTCAGAACTACATTAGATTATTCAATAATAATATGTTAATTCACTACCCACAGGAAGGATAAGATTCATTTTTTTTAATCAAGTATTTGGTGCAGCACAGAGTGTTAGAGCTGAATTTGAAATGCAATTCCTAAGCATGGGTAGTGTTCCAGGAAACACATTCCTTCAATTATTTTCTCCTCGATGCTATATTTTAAATCTATATCACCACCATATAGAAAAGACAAGCAGGTTTGCTTTTTAAACATGGAGAATATCATGCTTAACATAAAAATTCTATAAACAAGAGTACATTAAAAAGTTTAATCAAGAAGGGAAAAAAAGAAAAAATAACAAAAAAATTAGTTTCTTCCATTAATTATTAATTTAAACATTACACACATCCTAAAAGATTTCACCTGTCTGATGAATTGTTCTGCATGATGTATTAGATATATATTATAAAGGATTGGGGCAGGATACTCATCAAACTTTATCACTAGCAGTATTAAAGCAAAAATATACATTTTGAATCATCTTTCTGTCACAATTACAGAAAGAGAAAGTCTCAGTTCAAGTGCAAGTTCTGTTTGTACAGAGAGAAAAAATAAGAAGACGAACTTTATGAGATTTCAGGTACCTTAGGACTAGTTTTGAAGTATTATAGATCAAATATGTGAAGGTAATAAACTAGGGCTCCCAGGTAACCTGGTACAGAATAAAATCACCAGCAGGAGAGGAACTGAAAATACTTTCTCTGAAAAGAAATACACACAGACATTGGTCTGTAAAACCAATATACTATATACAGCAAACTTCATTTATAGACCAATGCATTCTCCTTGGCAGGGGCAGTTTTTTAAGCGGCTGTTACACACGTATGAACAGGGGTGTGTGGGGGGACTGCTTGATCTTATTTCTACCTCTAGAAGGAAGCCAGCCGAAGAATTGCTGCTCAGGAAACTATAGGAATAACGGAGCCTCCCTTGTTTTCTTCATGCATGTTCCTGAATATAACAGAGAAACTGGCATATTTGGGAGTCACATTCCTTGTATCTGACCTTGACCTATAAGACTAACAGCATATCACAAGCTGATCATTAAACTCTACTACTGTGATAACATCTCCACTGCAAACCAGCACAGTGACAGAGTGGTTGGCCCTAACGGTGAGCTCCTCGTGGCCACAGCTTCATCTCTGATAAGACAGGATTCGCAGAAATAGCTCTAAGTGGACCACCAATCACGCTCACTACCTGATGCTTCCTGAGGGTACACATGGTCCAATTCATATTAGGATACTCAGAGCCCAGCACAGAGCCTGCAAACACATAGACACTCAGGATTATGTGACAAGTGGTAAAATAGTCAAAGGAGAAAATCCATTCATGCCCATTAAGTACAACCCAGGAGCTATAAATTAATTCTAAGTGAAAAAGTGATTCTAAATATGGCTCCAGACTCTTCCACCTGAAAATTCCAAACAAGATATATCAATAGCTAAACGTTAATATTGCAGTTCTCAAAAAGTTCCCAAACTTGACACTTCCTTGGGTAGAAATTTCTGCTCATCTCAGTTCTGCTTACTGCTCCCAATAAAAACATTCTCCCTGCCTTGGGATTTCTCACCACCTGTAATATTCTTTCCCAGTACATGTTTCTCACATCTCTCCCCACATAGACTCCATAAAACCACATCTCTCAAATGCTACCTTCTTTGACATGGAGTCTTCTCCATAAAACCACACCATAAAACTCCATAAAACCACACCTCTCAAATGCTACCTTCTTTGACATGGAGTCTTTGTCCTTTGACAAAGGAGTCTTTCCTATTTACCCTAGCTATAAGTATTATAATTTCTCCCTGATTTAAGAAAAACAATATTTTATCAGTAGTTCATAAAGCATGTTTCATGCTGATGTAATGAAAAACTATCAGTAAACAGCTGCAATGTACATGGGTTCCAGGATGGATGAATTCAGTGGTGTTGTCCAGGTTTCAAGGTTGCTCTTACTTTTCATTCATTCCATTCCTTCTACCTTAAATGTCATCACTTTTCTACAATCCTGTCCCCTGTCTTCCCATAAATATTCGTTAAGGAACAGCTTGTGAGTCACTTTCTCCTAAATTATTTTCCCTGACTCCCTCATCATCCTGAGTTTCTGCTGAGCTAAATGTCACAACCACATGCTTCCCAGGTACCAAAGGCACATCATCAACCAGGCCACCAAAGCTTGGTGATTGGGTTAAACCATCTCCTATACACCTGAGTTCCTTGAGGAACTGAATGGTACATTAGTTTCCACAGTATTTCCAGTGCTTTGCTAGGCACTGGCGCCATATTGGTGCTGAACTTTTTATGTATGAATAGTTGAATTTATTCATGTTTATATATAATCTCCTATACTGGACTATAAGATATTTGGGATCAAGAATTTTTTTTTTTATTCCTCTAAACGTTTATTGAATGGGGAGGGGAGAGGGCAAAATCACACCTACCAGGTTCAGTGCACACTATCTGGGTGATGTACATATTGTCCACTCATAACTTTGACTTAAACCGAACAAAAGTAATTCATGTCATCAAAACATTTGTGCCCCGGTAATATTCGGAAACAATGAAAACACCCAAAACATTTACGGAACATCTGCTGTGTGTTCAGTGCTGTGCTGGACACACACCAGGGAAGCAGAGACAAATAAGAGACAGGTCCTGCCCGCAAGGGTCTTAGAATCGAGTGGAATCCCATAATCCCAGGATGGAGTGAGATGGTAACACACACACCCCAATTTCCCACTTTAGATCTCCTAAAATGAAGATTCGTCTTATCCTTCTCATTAAAGAACTTTGCCAGTTGCCAGGGAGAACATGAGATCACTGTTACTATTTGTTCATCTGTCACATTAAATTTTTAATTCAACATGTTTAGCACATAGTAGGTATTTTAAAATATACCATCCATGAATGAAAGAATCATCCAAATTTTAGGCTGGAATTAACCATAGATATTTTTAATTTGACTTCCCTGTGAGTCATGATGACCAAGATACTTTCTATACATTTATTTATGGAATCAGAATCAAGGTATGAATCCTCAGATTCCAATTAGAGACTTCATTCTAGTATACTGGGACCTTTTTGGATGAATGATTGAATGAATGAACATTATCTGAAGTCTAAAATGTTAAACAAGCATCACTATGAATAGATATATTAAAAGGAGACTCTTTTCCTGGTGACAAAACTTGCTGCCACCCTTCTTTTTATCAATTATCTTAATATGTATGATGGGATGATAGTTATGAGCCATCAACTAAAATAGAAACAGGAATATTCTATATCAACATTACTATATATTAAACATTAATACTTTTAAAATCCAACAGATGTTTACTCAGCAAAATCTGTCACCTACAAGCATTCTGTACATTGCGGAGATACTAAGTCAAAATTAATACCACTTGGGCATGTAAATGTCAAAGATATTAAAGTGGGATCTAAAATGTCATGAATTCTGTGGATCATTTCTCTTTTATTCCCTCCCGTCTAACTGTGATTTCAAGGCAATGTGACAGCAACTTGCACATTACCTGTCAATAGCAAAGAATGAGCCTTCATCTCCCTGAAACCTTTCCTTCCTAGCAGTTCTAAATCACCTATAAAGAAATTGGTAATTAGGCTGCTAGGGACATCTGGGCTAAACGGATTTTGAACTGAGTGGTTCTGAAAGGCTGATTATTAACCTTTGGTTAAACACAAATAAGAGAACACACCAGACTGATTCTCAGCTTGAGTAGGAGAGAAAGGTCAGGGCAATGTGTCTCTGGTAGATTTAATTTTCTATACTGCTATTAGACACCCTAGATTTTTAATTGGATCACAATCACTAATTCTAATAACTTCTGAATCCAAAGCCAAAAGAAACCCTCCGGATAAACCTGAGTTCTCCTACATATTTTCTTTTAGAGGAATAAAGGGTTTTATTTTCTATATAATTCAAAAATGTTACTATTTTAGGAAATGTCTACGTGTTAATCTTCTAAATTATACGTGTTGCCTAAAGTAAATACAGTTAATCATTATATCCCTGAGAGCTTCTATGTCATTAGAACAAATTTAATGTAGCAGTACAAATACTGACATCACTTGTATTACATAGAAATATGCTTTCCAAATTTAAACAAAATCATTATGTTTGTAGCAGTGTTTTGCCATTTCTCCTAGAAACTTTCATTCCTTCTTCCAGAGACCTCCTCTCTCAAACCAGAGCACCTCTCTCTTCAACGAGGCAGTTCACTTTAACCCCCTTAGATGAAACTCTTCTGGTGCTTTCCAATAAGGACTTAGCGTGTGACATCTACCACCCCAAGAGTCGCTAACTCGTCCAGCTTTGAAACTTCTCTAAGAAAAGGCTACGATCAAGCAATTATGGGTGGAAAGACAAATATTTTGCAGAAGGAAGCCCACCCTATCCAACCTTCTCCAAATCATATCAGGTGGGGAATTACCCTGCAACCTACTTGAAATTAAGAACCTGTAGAAATTAGTGGTGAAATGAAAATGCCTACAGTCCTCTGCTGTTGGCAGGCAGAGAGGAAGATCTTCACTAACCTCTCCCTTAGGAATGCTTTCTTTCTCTTTAAAGAGGAATATCTCTGAGAAATTTCCTGTAAAATCTAGACAGAAATAAATCAAGCCCTCCAATTATCACACATCTCCTTTCCCTTCAACAATTGGTGAGTCTACAGTCCTCTTCATCTGGTAGTGATTTATTTTCAAAGGATGAAAATTAAAAAGAATCACACCTTATAATTTGGTTTGTTCATTCTTTTCAATTTTTCTAAACTGAGCAGTCCTATATAACATCCTTAAGAAACGAATCTTTAAAACTCTCAATACTTAAAAACTTCCCTGAACAGAATGAGCTTATGAACATTCTCTACCAAAGAAAGTTTGCTTAATATTTAAGAAAGATATTAATTTGCCTAAAAAATCCTACTAATTAGAAACACTATAAAAAATCCTACTTGAATTATAAAGATAAAAACCAACAAAACAGAATATTTAGAAATTTTCTTATATAAAATGAGAGTTACAGACGTCACACACTGCAAGATATAGAACAGATATTTCCAATTTTACTGTCATATTTTTTAAGATTGCATTTAATGTGCTTTTCATAAAAAACTATAGCAATTTACATTTTCACTTCCTTTATTTTAGCCTCCCTTCCTTCCCTGAAATGCTAATTTTCTTCTCTCTGTCTTGACATAGATCAATGCCAAGAACAAAAGAAGGGCTATCCCCAAGCAAATGCGTTTTGATGATAAATGCTCGGTTACCTTGTTCTTCCTGAGAAAACAAAATCCAGTGGATATAAACAGAACAGGAGGAGAGATCCTTGGACCTAATGCCTAAATCACCTCATGTCATTTTTACTACAACTTTCCACTTTGGTAAACTCAACTTTTACACAACATACAACTCCCCTGCAGCATTCTGAAGGGCTCCTTTGCATTGGACAACTAGCACTAACTATAGCACTGTCTGCAGGCCAACTCTTTTTTGCATGACGCTCTATGTGCTATTATTTTAATCTCTTATTGCATTGTCCCCTTACGATTTTTATAAAAATAAACAAAACTGATGAAATTACAATCCAGGTACCAATGATAAAAAAAATAATTAAATTTACGAAATTCAGATGCAGATGAAAAAAATCAGGCCTACTTTAAAAGTGAATCATTAACATGATTAACAGGTTGATGAAAATAGTTAAGATTGTATATGAAGCCAGCACATTGTACCCCTTGATTACACTATTGTACACAGCTATGATTTAATGATAAAGATAATAATAAAAAGTAAATAAATAAAAGTGAATCATTGTCCCTAGTGAGATGAGTGATGTAATTAAAGAATATCTAAAATAGATGGGAATGTATCCCCCCAAAGGATATCCAAACGATAAGACTAGAGATTTTTATAGTATTTTTAGTACCCCCATGTAGTCAAACTTTGGACATCTGATTATCGTGCACATTTACGAGCATATCATGAAGAAACCCGGGGACACAACACTCACACACAATTTGAAATAGTAAAAAACTCAGCAGTGTAATGCTTTTTTCTTTCTTTTTTTCCTCATCTTGCTTTTTGTTTTTGTCCTATATTTGGCAAATGATAAAACCATAGCTTGAACAACATTGTCTACACAGATATCGCTGCGATAAATAAATTTCTGTGTTTACCCATTTATTTCAGAGAGATATCCTCCTGGACCAGAGAGGGCAACCATGGTGATAAATGTTTATCCAAAGGAAAGAAAAGGAATAGAATGGTCCATGTGTCACCATCCAATAATTTGGAATATTTTTGTGTGAGCCATATATTAGTAATTTTAAGCATGTCTCAAATAATAACTCATTTCTTAGCCTCTCAGTATCTAAAGTCCTTAATTAGTATTGGAGATTTGGATACTCTATATAGGGTATATAGGGTACTGCTATAGATTATATTCATGTTTTAACAACACTTACAGATACCTCACTTTTGTGACATCCCATGATGGACTTAGACTACTTCCATTTCATATTACAATCCAGCCTGCTAGATGCTTAAATTTTATTTGTTACTAGTGTATGTTTTCTTTTAACAAATTTCAACACAAATATTTTCCTGGTTTATTTTGAGAAATCTTCATTATTTTCAATCTAGATGAAGCTAAAAAGACTTTTTTATTATGAGAGAGATTTTATTTAAAATATATATTTTGGGCCAGGCACAGGCTCATTCCTATAATCCTAGCAACCTGGGAGACTGAGGCAGGTGTTTGAGAAGTTCGAGACCACTCTGAGCAAAAGCGAGACCCCAAGTTCACTAAAAATGGAAAAACTAGCTGGGCATCATGGCAGGTGCCTGTGGTCCCTCATATTCAATACTACATTGAAAAATGCAAACTTGATAAAAAGGTAACTTCACACTTCAAGTCACAATATGCATACAAAGGAAATAAAGCCTGTGGGCACAGTCTTGCCATATGATCTTGAGAGTAGGTAGGAACATTAGGTGAAAATTGTTAATGTTGTCCACTTTAAAGAAACAACATTCCATTTGTTTTAATTGTAAAATCTTCCACGAGGTAATATTTCAGTGTATGAAAACAAATTTTACATTTTGTAGTTATCAATCTACAAAATCAATCTCTGGTAAAATGTTCTCTTCCTTTGTCCCTTCAGAATTTTCAAAAATACACATGAGGGCTGATGTGTTTTCTTTCTGCACAGATCGCGTATCTCTCTACTGTTATTTCAGATATAAGAACAACAATTGGGTGTATAATACAGAGAATTGTTAGAAAGGAAAGACACTGTTTGGCTAATGAAATAACAGAAATACAATCCAAATGGCCTAAGAAGGTACAATCCTCACTTTGGTACGGCCTCTGAGATTGCCCCAAACACAGCTCCTATGGCAAGGGCAAGTCCATTAGCATCTCAACAACTGCAAAGTGGGTTAAGAGGACATAACTCGATAGTATATGTGACTCTATTACATTAGGTAAGGGGACTCTTTTATGTGAGTTGAAATTATTAATAGTAATCATGACAAGAAATCTACTAATTATTTATTTTGCTTCAATAACATGTTATTTGCCATCATACATAACCTTTCAAAACCTTAAACAGATGTGTTCAAAACCAAATTGCAAAACAAATAAGCTGCCGCCTACTGTGAAAGGGTAGTTTAAATATTTCAAAGCCAAAACCTTAATAAAGACTAAGGGATCTATTAATAAAAATACACTAAAAAATCTAATAAGTTTTTCTGTTTATTTTGACAAAGAAAAGCCTTTCAAGAGTCAATCAGCGACACTGAGAGAGAAAATAATATCCTGCTTAGATGTGCTGTGTAAAGTGTAGCAACAAATCCATTTAAGGGAGGTAGATTTTTATACTAACAAGTAAGGTTTTTTCTTATCAGTGACTGCCTGCGAGGCACATGCTTCAGCCGTCTTGCGTGGCTGTGCTATTTGTCAAAACTTGCTTCATCATTTATAGTCTCAGAGTTCTTTTCCTTTTAGCTCAATGTTGTGATGGAATCAATACAAATCTGCTCGTAAAATATCTGTCTCTGACCTGTGTTTGTTTTAAGCTGTGTCATTCATAACAGTGATGGATTGGTAATACTACTCCTCTTTGTCTGCACGAAGCACCATGGCATAAAAAGCACATACATTTTATGCACAAGGTCAGAAGAAAATTAATGGATAAAGAGCTAGATAAAATGGAGTTCAAGCTGAACGGGCTGAGTGCACTCTACAGGGTATGGACCAAGCAGGCAGTGCAAAGTCCATTACACTTAAACACTCCTGAAGCATTTCAGAAGCGAAATCGTTTCCACAGGCTAACACATAAAAGCACCAGGCTCTCACACGGCTGCTACTGAGTGCCCACAGGTGTGGGCAAAGTGCACCTGCTCACCTGTTTCCATGGCATGGTCCGTTTATCAATTTTTACCTTGAGCAATAAACCCGTTTGGTGGTTATCACTACAGTTGAACAAGCTATGCTTTGTGGTCATTAGGAAACTTCTCTTTTAAGGCTTTCCTACTCATACTATATCCACCATTCACCCTCTAACTTCACCTTGTGGATACTTAAGAGTTCAATGTCTGAGTGGAGAGGTAGGGCTAGACCATTCCAACGTGGATAAAGCTTCACGGCTCACAATTACAATCTGTTTTCTATAACACAGAATCTCAGACATTTAAATGCCAGCCAGCCACGCAGAAATTTATAATAAAAACAAAACCCAGCAATTGGAAATTATGAGATACGTCATGCAGGACACCATCAAAATCATCTGTGAGGACTTATCTTGTAATATCTGTGCATAAAAATATGGAAATAAGCATTTTGCAGAGATTTAAGCAACGCTAAATCAATGGCATTCTCCACATATCCTGTTGAGGAAAGGGATTTTACTATTTTGGTAGACAAACAACAATTAAGCAAAGTCAATTAGAATTTATCCTAAGAACCTTAGGTTTCGATTTTTGAAAATAATATCTGATAAGCAGATATGCAAGGCTTTTTTTGTTTGTTTTATTTTCAGAGGACCTCATAGTAGCAGTTGTGA
>CAUYON010190313.1:0-24155 GCA_963573935.1 Arctocebus calabarensis
GCATAAGGTTATTTAGCTTCCATGTTTTTGTATGAGTATGCAGATTCCTATTGTTAGTGAGTTCAACTTTTATTCCATGATGGTCCAAGAAGATGCAAGGAATAATTTCTATTCTTTTAAATTTGCTGAGGTTAGACTTGTAATCTAAGATGTGATCAATTTTGGAATATGTTCCATGGGCTGATGAGAAGATTGTGTATTCAGTTATTTTAGGATGAAATGTTCTATAGATGTCTGTCAAATACAAATGTTGAATCGTTAAGTTTAAGTCTAAAATTTCTTTGCTTAGCTTCTTATTGAAGGATCTATCCAACACTGCCAAAGGAGTGTTAAAATCTCCAACTATTATGGAGCTTGAGGAAATCAAGTTGCTCATCATAATTCTCTTTCATAATCTCATGAAGAAGAGCCTCTGTGCCTTGTGAAGCTACTTTATCACCTTCAGGGATCCCTATAAAGCAAATATTAGTTTTCTTCTAATTATCCCAGAGCTCCCTAAGAGAGAGATTCATTTTTGCTCTACACTCCTCTTCCTCTTCGAGCATTTGAGAGCATTCAAAAGCTTTGTCTTTGATGTCAGAAATCCTTTCTTCTGCCTCCTCCATTCTTTTACTGAGGCATTCTACTGTATTTCTCATATCTTGGGGGGCTGTAACTTCTTTTTTCAATGTGTCTAAATCTTTGATGATTTTGTCTTTGAAGTCATTGAATTCTTGAACCATCTTTTGAATTCCTAGAATTTCTGACTCCAACTTTACTTCCATTCTATTGATCTTATTTGCCATCCAAATTCTAAATTCAATTTCTGACATCTCAGCCATCTGTTTGTGAATGGGATCGTCTGGTTTGGCTGTTTTGTCATTCCTGGGGAGGGGTTGAACTCTTCCGATTATTCATCTTGCCAGAGTTTTTCCACTGATTCTGCCCAGTGATTGTTTTTCACTGTCTACCTAGATGAGCAGGTAAGGTGAAATTGGATTGGAGACTTCTAGTGTTGTGGTTGACCATCCCTTCACTGAGAAACTGGGGCTGGTTACTGAAGCTTTTCCTTTACAATTTTGCAAAGGACCTGTACAGTACTACAGTCTGTGACTCTAGAGGCCTGATTGTGGGGGTAGGTGGCTCTGATCAGCTAATCTCTGTCCAATCCTAGTGAATCAGTGACTCCAGGTTGCAGTCTCAGCTTTGGAGAAATACAAGCAAGTAGGATATCCCATCTCCCACAGGTAATACGTGGAAGAGGATAATCAAACCTTCCCACAACAACAAAACCAGGGTATCACCTTCAAGGATCCTTGGGTGATTTGTCCAGTTCAAGAGTTCCAAACCAATTGTCCCAAATAGCACCCCTCTAGCTGGAGAGTTCAAAAGGACTCCAGCAACTAGATATTAGGAGTCTACTGGTAGTTCAAGTGTGGCTTGAGCACATCTGGTGCTCCGAGGAGTCAGATAGGCCCATCCAGTGGAAGGTTTGGAGCGAGGGGGTTGATGGCTCTTTCACCACCTTGCTCACCCTTCTCCACTGGACTCTGGTAACCCCAGTCTCTGGTAGTCCCACCGGCAGTCTCTGTTAACCCAGTCTCTGTGGCCCAGTTCTGTCCAATAAGCAAATGTGCCAGGACTATGTGCCTGCCAGAATCAAAGTAGGGTCACTGTTTCTTTGTGGTTATCACCCTCTGCCACCATCCAGCAGGGGAAGCTGAAGCCTGCTTTCCTCAGGTGCTCAATGGCAATTGGAGAAAGTTTCACCTGAGTGCAATCTAAACCTGAGTATATCCTGACAACAAAAGAATTTCTCCTTCAGCCACCACTGTTGCTGCTGTTCTGTAACTCTGGTACCCCAATAGGGCAAAGTCTGTTTCCTTCTGGCAGACCAGAGTTGTGGAGATGACTCTCCCAAATTAGACCTCAGCCAGATCACTCTATTAATGTTGGTGTTGGGTGGGAGGTGTCTGCACTTGGGTTCGTGCACCTCAGCAGTTCCCAGGTCTCCACCTGTAGTGCAGATACCCAAGTCTCTGCCCACTGTTGAGATACGCTTTCTCAGGGCCAGGTCAGTCACCTTTCCCTCGATGTCTTTCTGTATTGTTATTGGATTTGCAGATACAGCACAGATGCCCTGCCTCCGTCTATGCAATGCCCAGTCCTAGCCAAGAAGTGTCAACATTCTTGTCTCTGCAGGGGTTGGACTTCTAAACCACCAGGCCAGAGGGGAAGGGTAAACTGAAGTTCAAGGTGGCAAGGACAATATTTGTGTAAACTTCCTGCCAGGCAAGGGAATTCCTGGGCTCACAGCAGGGGCTCTCTGGAGAAGGAGTCCCAACTTCTAGCAATTCCCTCCGGTGGGGTGAGGGAGGAGAGCCTTAGTTCATCGCTCACAAGTAAAGATCCCACAGCAAGCAAGCAACTCTCTTAGGGGAGGGGACAGACACATGTCCTCTTGGGGATGAGATCTGTACCTGAAATTTGTTTCCTTGGAGTCAAAGCTTTCCTTGGCAGGGAAGATATGCAGTTATCTATCTTATCTCTCCGCTTGGCTCCCCTCCTTCGTCTTTGTTGGATTTTTTCTGGCCGTTATCTCTCCCTCTGGACTGGAGCTTCTGTTGAAAGCTGGCTCCAGTCAACCGTCATCCTCTAAGCCCCCTTGTTCTTGTTGAATGTGTAAGTTGGAGTTAGGGAAAGTAGCCAACTGGAGGATTTAGCAAAACACAAAACATGTTGAAACCAAATGAGCAAATAAACAAACAAAAAGGCTACCAGACACACAAATACACAGATGCACAGACAATCAGAAACAACTGGACATACAGACAAAAACAACTACAACAGAAATGATGTTAATCTTTAAAAAAAAATAAATAATAAAAATAAAAACTCTAAAAATCTGATGTAAGCACTCTCAGCAACCATTAGAAGGGAAGATGAGGATAAGAAGAGAGAAACATAATAATATATATTATTAATAAAAAAAGAATAAAAAATTAAAAAATTAGAAGAAAATTAACAATAACTCTGACAGGAAAAGGATGAAAAAAGGGAAGAAGAAGAAAAAAGGAACCACCAAAATATTATTCTAATATATATGTAAAAAAATACAAGTGTAGGAACGACGTAGGCGTCAACTTTAATAGGAATATATTTATATTGCAATATACTTTCTGGACACCAGGTGGCAGTGTGAGTGGTTCCAGGCTTATACCAGGTTCATGTTTTACTTTGTTACCATGGTTACCCCTGTATCTGGCCCATAGAAGGAGGTGCCTGTGGGCACCATTTCTGAAATTTCAAAATATGTGTGTTTTCCAACTGGCTGCCCAACCTCAGCTGACCTATTCAAGATGGCACCCCATGTGACCTCCAGACTTTGTGCAGGAGACCATGCTGCACCAGTTTCTCTACTCAGCATCCAGTTTCACCATGAACTGGGAATTGCAATCTTCAGTGGGAGAGGGGCTGGTTGCCACTGGTGCTCGCCCTTTCAGCAGCAGCACCGAGATTTTTCCATCAGTGGCCGGGGCTCAAGATTATACTTTTGAGTCCTGCAATCTGTCCAATTGCTGCACACCCTTAACTGCCAGTCTACACCAATATTCCCCTGCCAGGAATGATCGAGTCCATTCATTCACACCTGCTGTTCTGGAAAAAGGTTCCTGTGGCGGATTGCCATTTCCAAATGTGTGTGTTCCTGGGTGGGATACTTTCCCCCTAATTTTCTGTTGCTGTCTAGCCCCCTGCCGCTCCAAATGGCACCCCCTCAGGTCGCGAAATTCCGCTCAGGAGTCCACACTTCACTGATCTTTCCACAAAATGCCTACTTTCCCTACCAACTGGGAACTGCAGTCCTCAGTGGGGGAGGGCTGGTTGCTGGCACCACTTTAACAGTGGCACGAAAATTTCTCTAGCAGATTCCGTGGCTCCAGTTTACATTTTAAGTTCAGCAATCCAGCCTCTCATTGAACACCCCTTGCTGCCTGTCCACACCAACTCTCCACACAGGGGAAGATCCAGCCAACCTCTCTCTCACCTGAAGATTTGGGAGAGTTGCTCTAAACATTCATCCTGTCCACCATCATGCTCCACCTCTAGCCAATGATTTTGATGCATACTTTGATGAACTTTTGCAGTATTTTCATCAGTTCAGTTCATTACTGGCCAGCTGACCTCTCTTCATCAGTGATGCTTTCTCTCCCCTCAGAAAAATATTTAATCTATTTGTACACTGCTGTTTTCTTCATGGAATTATCCCCATAAACTTGAACTAACATGTCTCGATTTCACTTATACTCGTGCCAAGTTTAATAAGAAATTTATGAATGTTTATTCATGGCTCTAAAGATGCAGTATTCTCATGACAGCACACAACATAATGAACACCATTCAAGAAGACACTGCCACACATCAACATGAAGACAACTGTGAGATACTGATATACCAAGGTTGTGAAACCTTGCCAACTTGTTTATGCAGTGCTGCCAATGTAAAAACACGATGGCAAGTGAGCTAACTCAATTGTCAGGTTTCATTTTTCAAGTTAGATTTAAATTACGTGGCTCTTGGCCAGCCACAATGGTTCATACCTATAATCCTAGAATTCTGGGAGGACAAAGCAAGAGGATCCCTTGGGCTCAGGAGTTTGAGACCAACCTGACAAAGAACAAGAAGAGAATGCTTTTCTTTGGACAGAGTCTCTCTTCGTCACCCTTGGAAGAGTACCATGGCATCATAGCTCACAGCAACCTCAAAATCTTGCCCCAGACTCCCAAGTAGCTAGGACTACAGGCACCCACCACAATATGCAGCTATTTTTAGAGATGGGGTCTTGCTCAGGCTCAGGCTGGTCTCAAACTCCTGAGCTCAGACAATCTACCCCCCGCTGCCTCACAGAGTGTTAGGATTAGAGGCCTGAGCCACTGTGTCTGCCCAGAAGAGAACAATTATACACTGCTGGTGGGATTGCAAACTAATACAACCTTTAAGGAGAGAAATATAGAGAATTTTCAAAGAACTAAAAGTTGACCTTACATTTGATCCTGCAATCCCATTACTAGATATTTACCCAGAAAAACAAAAATCATTTTACCAGAAAGACATTTGTATCAGAGTGTTCATGGCAGCTCAATTCATAATTGCCAAGTTGTGGATACAACCCAAATGCCCATCAACTCATGAATGGATTAAAAAACTGTGGCATAAGTGTACCATGGAATATTATTTAGCCATTGAAAAGATGGAAATTTTATGTCTTTTATGTTTAAAAGTTGGAGATTTTACATCTTTTATGTTTAAGAGATGTAAGGACATTCTTCTTAGTAAAGTATCTCAAGAATGGAAAAAAAAATCCAATGTACTCAATACTAATATGAAACCAGTATTTAAACAATTACACACCCACATGAATGATAAAACACAAATTTAGTCTAGCAAGGGGGAATACAGGAAGGAGAGGGGAGGATAAGGGTAAGGGCAATTAGGAAGATCTCACCTAATGTACACAACGTGAGGGTGTTCAGCACAGCCCCTGGGTGGGGGGCTCTTCTGCAACATGAACTTTACCTTAGAAGTGAGAACAATGTAACCTAACAATTTGTTCTCTCATATTAATTTGAAATCTTTTTTAAAGAGGAAGGTTTTCAGCTTCACCATATTGCGGTTTAACTATAGTTGATGGTTTTGATCAGTCCCATCTCTGGGGAAAAGAATCTATGACAATTCCATTTGAGCCATCTCTTGCAACAGTGGACACTCCTTCCCCCTCTGATTACTAACCTTGGGCAGGGATGCAGGTTTCATGCTCCCAAAAAGATTAGGTAGGGGAGGTTTAAAGAGACAACTCATAAAACATTTTTCTCATTTTCAGGCTGTTAGCTCTGTTACAGTTAGAAGCACAGAGTAGATAGCTCTTCCACTAAAGGTTAATTTTTTGCAGTTTCCTTTTCTATGGAAGGGATACATTTCCTAGTCCTCTGTGTATTTAGATAGGGTCATGTGACTAATTATTGTCAGTGAAATGGGATCAGAAGTGACATGTTTGCTTTCAGGCTAAAGAGATTGAAAAGCAGTTGACTTATCTCCTACCTCACTTCCCTCTCACTCAGATACTGAGGATTTGAGAGATGAAGCCTAGGTGTGAGGGTCTTGTTTCTCAAAGGATAGCAGGGAACAGCATCAACAACATCACCTGGAAACTCTATAGAAATGCGCAATATTAGACTCTGCCCCAGATCTGTGGAGTCAGAAACTGCAGGTGGAACCCAGCAATCTGTATAATAGCAAGTACCTCCAGGTGCTTCTGATGCTTGGTCAGGTTGAAGCTTGGTGACGTGCGAGGACTGTTGCCTTACGACATAATGGAGCTCAGTCTCCATGGAGCCTAGATCCTTCCCTCCCAAGCAGGAAAACCATTAATCAGGAAAACTTCTTTAGACTTTGAAAAAAATAAATTTCTTTAATGTTTGAGCCATCATACACTGGAGGCTTTGTCTGTTACAACAGCTAGAGTTACTCCAGCTAATTCACCTGGAGGGATTGAAAGGGGCTAAGAATCAAAACCATTTATATCCATACTCACCCTGCACACAGAGACCTGAAACTGCTTTACTCACCCTACTCCCACTTACCTTATTCTATATCAGGGGTGTTCAGATTTTTTTTTTCTGCCACACATTGGAGGAAGAAGAGTTGTCTTGGACCACAAATTAAAAACATAAACAGTATACTGAACCTCAGAGTTAAAGCATTCTATGATAAACATACTTTTATCTCACAATGTGAATGTTACTCTTTTTGCATTATTTTTTATTGCTCAATATTTCATTGCAGCAATCATCTGATTTCTTTTCTGACTGTATTTATCTTCATTTGTTCTTATGAGGTTTTTGTTTCTAGTTCTTATCTTACATTGTTATTGTTATTAAATTTTAACCCTTTTTAATTTTGTGAAGGCAAAAAGTGGAAACTAAATAAACACATGTATATGTATAGAGAAAATTAAAAAAAAAAACCAACAAAAGCTGATGAGCAAAAACAAAGGTTCATGTATAATTTTCCTGACATCCAGCACCACAGATAAGCAAAACATCCAAAAATAATCTTCATGCAGCCTGCCAGCCACAGGTTGGACACCCCTGTAACATGAATGTGATTTTTCTATTCTACTGTTTTCACTAATTTTGTGGGACTTTCTCCCCCCAAGGTTTGACAGCCCATTTCAGGAACTTCCCAAAAGAACCATTAACTCTTCAAAGGAAGACATCAACTATTTGTGCTGTAAGATTCTTACAATCTCAATACTTAAAACCTTCCTCTTGCTGTCCCATCAATTTTGAATCATGTGTGATCCTTCTCTAATTCTAATCAAGTTCCTGAATTGAAAGACCTACCATAAGCCAAGTTTTTGGTTTTCAATAAATTCTGCTCTTGTCTTCCACTTCTGAGAAATTACCAAAGCTCTGAGGAGGTATGTTTGTCCCTTACCAAGGTTAGTAATAAACTTGCTTTGTCTTACCAGTAGTTTATATTGGTGATATTTAAGAGTTATCATTCTTAGTAAAGAGGGAAAATAGAAATTATGTCTACTGAGGTCATATAATTTATATGCTTCCTACTAGAAGAATAAAATCACTACCTCATCCTCCCTAGATAGAGTATGATTGGCCATGAATTTAATAAAGAACTTAAGAGCACTGATTTTACAGCCTCAGCTTGGTCTAATACAGCCAAGGGGGCAGCCAGTAAAAGGTATAGTTTATGGGTTAGCTGTTGAATTGCTTTTTTTTCCTAGAAGACCTGAGAGGTCATAATTTGGAAGGAAAGAGTGAAGAATGTGGGGGTGGAGGTGATGAATAGTGAAGTGAAAGAACCAATACTGCTCATATCATAACATTCAGTATATAATGTGTAGGACAGATTCCATTGATCTAGAAATGACTTGCGAATTATGAGTCAGCAGGAAAATACTTCCCTTCCTTCTGAGGGATTTACTGCATTGCTCCAAGAATTAACATTTGTCCTTGGGAAATGATGGACATGATTGTATATTTGTGTATTTTATTCAGCAGTACCCTCGACAGTCTAGAAAACAAACAATCTCTTCAACTCTCACTGTTGGAGAGATCTCAAGAGACCAGATTTTTAGTGCCCATGGTGATTCTAAACTACTTATTGAAACATAGAGCACCAAAGTCTGCCCTCACTACCACTCCCTAATATTCTATAGAACTTGGAAAGCCACCATTCAAGCCCCAATCCCTGGAGTTTTATTCTAGGACAAATAATTCAGACTTGAAGACTTAAACTGGTAAGAGAGAACCATGGATTCCCTGGGGTTTCTTGAAAAGTGGCAGGCGTAGGGGATACCTTTATGACAGGGTTTAGAATGGGGCACTTTCATGGGAAAGTAATTCTCAGTGGCAGAAGAAAAGAATTAGGGCAGGAATGAAGAGTTCCTATAGAAGGCCGAACTTCTTAAGTACTTTTACCTATAACTTTAGGAAAAGCAAAATGCAGTGTTTACTTTGAGTTTTTCCTCTCTTGTGCAGTAATACCAACCATTGAGTAAAGTCAGGTGCTTACAGGAATGTGTGGTAGTCCTATGGACAGGGCAGAACAAGGTAGAAAGGAAATCTGGCTGACTTCTCCCTAATATCTTCCTGGGTGAGAAGTGTGGAGAGAGCAACATCCCATTCAGGGGCCCAGGAGCTCCATGAGGTGACTAGCAGAGAAGAGGACAGGGCTGAAAGAGCCAAGGAGGGACTCCTGAAGAGAGACAACTCAAGAGGACATAGAAATAAAATCCTCACCTGTAAATATGGGCTTATAAACTTGAATTATTTGCATGTGCAACTTTATATGTATAGCTGAAAAACCAGGTTGGTGAATGATTTACATTTTTTTGCTAAAGATCAAATAAAAAGTTATTTTCTCTCCCATGAAATTGGACACAAGAGTTCCACAAAGGCTATAAAAATGTGTAAAATTGCCCTTTACAAATTTATAGAGACAGAAAACAAATTAGTGTTCACTTTGGGCTAGAGATGGAAAAGATGATCAGGCAGAGATGTCTTCTGAGGATGAAGGAAAAACTCAAAAACTGGACATGCAACTTGGTAAGTTGATTAAACTGAATCATGTACTTAAAACAGAAGACTTTTGATATATATATTATACCTTAATAAAGCAGTTTTTAACAAAACCCCAAACTGCTCTTTTTATTTAAAAGACTTAAATGTATATTACCAAAGAGACTCTTATATGACCATGCTTCTGAAGTACTGCCTGAGCGTCACTCAGAGAAGACACTGAAAAGAAAATAATTACAGAGTATTTCATATTGCTGAATGGATGGCATGCTTGAGACTTATCATGCATCAATTTTGAAAAAAATAAGTAAACAGAGAAATAAAATCACAATTGATTGTGGAATATCTACCTATATAGAAAATGGTCCTCAACAATAACTAAAATAAGCTGTGGTTACGCTTAATGATTTTTCTGATCTGATGCCTTAGAAAACAGCTAACGCTGATGGCATCTTTGAAGCTTTATTGGTGGTACCTGTGGCTCAAAGGAATAGGGTGCCGGTCCCATATACCCAAGGTGGCAGGTTTATAACCCAGGCCTGGCCAAAAAAACAAAAACAAAAACTGCAAATTTGAAGCTTTACAAAATTTTTCAAAGTGAGTGATTTGAAGGGGCACTTGTTCATATTGCCCGCCCTACTCCCCTGTCCACAACTGACTGAACCATGAGCAGCATTTGGAGTTGGGTCTGCGAGAACTGCCCTGTGGGTGGCTGGAATGTTAGCAGCTTGTGAGGAGCTTCCGGCAGCCACGGTCTGCCTCATGGGTGGAGAAGTAAAGAAAGGCAACCTGGAGAGAGAAGGTGGAACAGCACACAGGGAAGGGGAGATCCAGGAGCGAGTACTTTCCCTCCTCCCAGTGACCCCTCAGCTCTGGAGGTGGCAGGCCTTGCCTGAGACCTAATGCATTTCTGCCCATGGTTTCCAGAAGACACCACATTTTCTGTTTTCTATTACTTGCCACCCAAAAGTCTTCACTGACACAGAAATGCAATTACATATGTAGACACACAACTGAGAGGACAGGCAGTCAACACTGGTTCTATCTAGGCAGTGGGATTGATGGTGAAATTTATTCTCTTCTTGGGCTCACATAAATTTTCTATAATTAAAAACCACTATTTTCTGATGAGATCACATTTTTGTGGCAAAATACACATAACATGCAGTTTTTAATTTTAACCATTTGAAAGTGTATAATTCAGTAGCATTTAGTACATTTACAACATTGCCAACCATCCCTACTATCTAGTTCCAGAACATTAAAAACTCTATACCCAGGGCGGCACCTGTGGCTCAAGTAGGGCACTGGCCCCATATACTGGGGGTGGCAGATTCAAATATGGCCGCAGCCAAAACTGCATTAAGTCATCACTTTCCACTTCTCTCTCTCTCTATAGGCACTAGCAATCATTAATCTGCTTTTTGTCTCTATGGAGTTGCCCATTCTGTATAGTTACATTTAATTTAATTTTCATTTTCTTGTTTGTTTGTTTTAAGACAGGGTGTTGCTCTGTCACCCAGGCTAGAGTGCAGTGGCATCATCATAGGTCACTGTATTCTCAAACTCAAGGGCTCAAACAATCTTCTTGCTTCAGCCTCCTGAGTAGCTAAGACTACAGGCATGCACTATCATACCCAGCTAATTTTTTTTTTTATTTTGTGTAGACACAGGGTCTGACCATGTTGCCTAGACTGATCTCAAACTCCCAAGCTCAAGTGATCCTCCTACCACTGACTACCAAAGTGCTGGGATTACCGGCTGAGCTACATTTAATTTTTTAAGTCTAACATCCATGAAACAATCATCCTTCTGAAGGTTTATGACTTCCTTGCTAAGCTTTATCCAAATGCCCTGACTTCATAAGAACCTCTATGGAAATGTCTCATCTCTTAGAACAGTCCCTTAGTCATTAAAAATCAAACTCTTATATTTAGAAGGCACAAGATAGATGAATGTTACAGATAAGTTAGTTTAACTACTCATATTTTCAAATGTACACATGCCAAAGAAAGAAAAATGATTTCCAACAAAATAGCACTCTTGTTTGAATGGTTTTTGCCTGCGCTGGCACTATTTATGTAGCTATCATGGAGTGGAGTTTGGTGTGTACTAGGCCTTACACTACTGTCTCTATTCTGTATCTGGACTTAAAAACTTTATGCCAAAATTATTATTATGAGTTAGAGACTCTAAGAATTATTCATATTTAGTATGTTAATTGAAAGGATTATGTAGGGCAATATGTGAACTTCAAGGGGAAAAATAGAAACACTCCACAAACTTTAAAAAAAGATACACAAAAGAAAAGGTCACAAGTGCTGGCTTACACTTTAATCCTAGCATTCTGGGAGGCCAAGGCAGGACAATTACTTGAGCTCAGGAGTTCCAGAGCAGCTTCAGCAAGAACAAAACCCCCATATTCACTAAAAATAGAAAAATTAGCCAGGTGTTGTGGTGGGCACCTATAGTCCCAGCTATTTAGGAAGCTGAGGCAGGAGGATCACTTGAGCCCAGAAGTTTGAGGTTGCTGTGAGCTAGGCTGATGGCACAGCACTCTAGCCTGGGCAACAGAGTGAGATTCTGTCAGAAAAGAAAAGGAAAAGAAAGGGAAGACAAGGGAAGGGAGGAGAGGGGAGGGAAGGAAAAAGAACTAGCGGAAGAAATCTTCAAAATAAAAATTAAAGAATTTCATAATGAGACATGTCAAAGATCAGGACTTATTATATGATACTGATTCTTTCACTTGGAAAGAAAATTTATGGATGTGAGTAGACACCATCACCAATTTAGTTTTGAAATATGGTCTTCATGCTAGAAGATCCCAAAGTAATTGTTATAGAGAGGGAGTTAACTGAAAGCCTACACAAAGATGTAATAGAAAATTACTGATTTTTAAAAGTTTTCAGTAGTTATATACTTTGATTTATAATGAGAAATCAAAAATCCTGATCTATTTAAAGTAATCTAGCTATACCCCCCAAAAAGTTTTAAATGAACCTAATACCTACCTCATGATTGTTTGAGAACTATATAAAATAAAATTTGTAAAACTATTCAATGAATAGTTTTTGAAAATGAAAATGACCTTCTTTGTTAGTCATTTCCCCACATTCTGGGAAGCACTGACTCAGTACCCTTTGGTAAGTGTGAGTTAAATCCATAAAGCATACCAGAAAATTATGAAGTAATAATGTGTCATATAATTGAATAAGCTTATGATATTAATACATTCTATTCTACCTGGAATAATTCTGGTTTTTAAAATAATGCTGATTGTATATCTAAAATGTATATCCTTTCATTGTATTAAAAAGTGTTGATTATGATAAAATATATAAAAAATGAAATTTACCAGTTTAATCATTTCTTAGAGTACAATTTAGGGGCATTAATTGCAATTAATTACAATCACATTGAGTGGAACCATCAACATTAACTATGTCCATACTCTTTCATATTCCCAAATAGAAACTCTCTTCCTTCCACGCCCAGCTCCTGGTTTCGTCTATTCTGCTTTCTGTCTCTGTGAATCTGCCTAGTTCCTCATATAAGTGAGATCGACCATTCATCCACTTTGTAATATCTCTGCTTTTGACTCTCTTTTCCCAAAACCTAAGGAATTTCCAAATTCTGTGGGTTCTGTCTCCAACATGACTTATGAATGTATTCCCTCTTTTTCATCTCTGCTGCTACTACCCTCGTTCAGACTCTCATTGTTTCTTTTCTTACCATTGTAAAAATCCTCTTCCTAGTCTCTCTTCACCAGATCTCTATTTCAGTCCTTCTCGCTTCTTGGAAATGAGTTTCCAGATGATCTTTCCTCATCCTAGCAGACTGTGACCTAAGACTTAAGGATACTCTTATATCTTTGTGTCCCTAGGGTTTTTGGCCTTGTGCCCAACATGTATTATATAGTAGGTTCTCAACCGATGTTCATTGAAGTGCATGAAACAAGGTTGAATAAACTAATGCACCATGAGGAGATGACAGTCTAGTGAGGAAGACTAGATATAGTAAATCCATTGTTATTATCCAAAATTAAAGTGTGGTGCACATTTCATTAAGACAGATAAGAGATGGATTGATTGTAATTCGTTTACAGAGGTGGAGGTTCAGAAGACCTCAAAGAAGAGGGGATATTTTACTATTATAGACTAATGTATATAACACAACTTGTATATTTAAGGTTTTCCCCAGCCTCATTCCTACTAGATTGCAAACTTTTTGAGTATCGCAGACTTCTTTGTGGCAATTACAATTAACTATAATTATAAGTATTAAAGTTTGGGGGTGTTTCATTACTTTCTTATTCCTAGATGATAAACTATACAGGATGAGGACCATGTCTTGTACATTGTCATAATTCCAGTACTTGGCACATAGCAAGTGCTTAGTTGATATTTACTCAATAAATGAATTTTGTTAGCCTTCCAGAAACTAGCAAGTGCCTCTGTAACCCTAATTTAAGATGGACATGTTCTTGCTGCTTAAGAGGTAGGATAAATGGCCTTGAACCCTCCAATTCCACAGGCTGTAGGAGTTCAAGTCTTTCCTGAATTCCAAAGATTGAAGGTGGAGAGAGACTTGGCTGTCTCTTAGTTAATGTCTCTTGCATTCTGGCTTCCCCATGTTCCACACCACACTGACCAGGATGTAGCTCACATCTCTGCCCCTTTTTCAGCAACCATGACTCAAAAGTCACAAAGTAAAATAGTAGATAACAGGGGATAGGGGAGGGGTGAATGAGAAGTTACTGCTTCATGGGTGCAAGTTGAGTTTGAGACAGTGGAAGAGTTCTGGAAATAGACAATGGTAATAATTACCACTGAAATATATACTTAAAAATGAGCAAAATAGTAAATCTTATGTTAAGTATATTTTACCAAAATAAAAAGACCACTCAACACAAAGCACCTGTGAATTTAGAAGACTAATGAAGATTTAGTCATGGGACATCAATGGGTTCTCATTGCAAAGACTCTCACCAATCTCTCTCCCTTGGCTATCCCATCAATCTCTATTCCCTGATATTGCCCACCCAGATTGCCCTGGAGTTCTCAGTCTCTCTCCTTCTCTCCTGCAGATCAACTTCCCCCTCTTCTGAAGCCCCAGTATCTCACCTTCCATCCTTCACATAAACCAGGTCCCATTAACAGTTCTCTCCCTAAAAGGAATTCTAGAGCATGCTGATGTTGTTTGCTGTACTTTAAATTTAGAAGCCCTTTAGCTAGAGAGAATGGTTCCCAAAGATTTTTTTTTTTTTGGCAGTTTTTGGCTGGGGCTGGGTTTGAACCTGCCACCTCCAGTATATAGGGCTGGCACCCTACTCCTTTGAGCCACAGGTACCACCTGGTTCCCAAAGATTTATTACCAACAATTCTTGCTTCTCTCCCACCAATTCCCAAGCTTCTTATCCCTAGAAGATGTCCTGTCTGGAAGATTTGGGAACACTTTGAAATGTCTTTGTGCCACGTAACTGGCCTAGGAAAACCAGGTGGAAGATGAGCTAACGTACCCCAGTAGCAAAAAAGGGCAAAAAAGAGAGAAATGATTGTTAAAAGACAATGCAAATCTTTTATTGACATAACCAGGTACTTTTTTCTAAAATCTGACTCCAACAAGCATCAAGATGGTCATCTTCTCATAGTATCCTCACATCTCAAAAAGAGAATGAGGGAGTTCCCTAGGGCCTTTCTTATTAAGGTACTAATCCCATTTATGACAGTTGCACCCTCATGACCTAATTAGCTCCTACTAGGCTTACTTCTAAATACCATCAAATTAAGGGTTAGGATTTCAACACATAAACTTGCGGGGAGGGTAACACAAACATTTAGTCCATCATAGGCAAGGAATCACTCTATTAGAATTGCAAAAAACTCAAGTGATATTCTTTGAAAGAAGTGTGCAATTTGGAGCAACCTTTTAATAAAGTAAAAATGCTTTTAATTATCACTGTACATAAAGGTTAATCTGTATATCCGAACTGATTCCTCTAGTGGAAATAAGTCACATAGCTATACATATGAATCTAGCTATTTGTGTAACATATATCATTGTTGTCCCTCCCATTTTCCTAACACTCACCAGTTCAGTGCATGCTACTTATCAGATCTCAATCTGCCAGAACCCACAGCTCTTTGCATGAAAACTTATCTTATCCCTTATACCTCCTTTGCCTTGATGCAGAGTAGCTCAGGAGTGCTGGAAAATTAATACCATCACCAACCCCCACCCCCAGCACCTCTCCAACAATGAAAACAAGACTTGGTATATAAATACTCAGCTCTTTTACCTCTCAGGTGGGGTCACACAGGCGCATGAGCTACACCGGCTCCCAAAATTTCCCCAGTGAGATTCAGCTCCAGTTTCCTTCAGTGGTAATTTGCTGGCTTGATAACACAAACTTTCCTGGCTACCTTACATTCCTTGACTTACTTCCCCACTCTCTGACCCCTGGTTTCTGCTCCTAAATAAACTTATTTTACTTATATTCTTCTCTCAGGACTTGCTTCTGGAAAATAGAACAAAGACAATAAGTTGTGACATCATTTATTTATATATATATATACATATATGCATAGAAAATAGTGTGCAAGATTGTATATTGAGGGATGGAATTAGAAAATTATTTAATATTCTAATTTTTCTGCAACAACCATATCATTTTATCATTCAACTTTTTATATTTAGATAAAATTCACATAATATAATTTATCACTTTAATCATTTGAAAGTGTAAACTTGAGTAATTTTAAAACATAATGTGTAACCACCACCACTGTCTATTTCCACAACATTTTCATCCCCACAGATGAAATTCCATGTTTCCCAGCCTCTCTTCCCATCTTTTAGATACCACTAATCTACTTTCTCTCTCTATGAATTTGTCTATTCTGAACATTACATATAAATGGCATAAAATATGGCCTGTTGTGTCTGGATTTTTTCATTTAGAGTAATATTTATAGGGTTCATACATTCATCACCTGATGAGTATTTGGGTTTATTCTATTAGGAAGCTGTTATTAACATTGCTGCTGTGAACATTCATGTATAAGTTTTCATATGAATTTATGTTTTTGGTGGAATTGTTGGGTCTTGTGGTAATTCTATGTTTAATTTTTTGAGGAACTGCCAAACTGTTTCCCATAGTGACCATACCATTTCATTCCCACCAAAAATGTATGAAGAACACATTTTCTTCATATCTTTGCACATTTTGTTTTTCTTTAAAAATTATAGCCACCCTAGGAGGCATGTCACCCTCCCTAGGGATATCTCATTGTGGTTTTCACTTGTCTTTCCTCATGACTAATGATATTGAGCATCTTTCCTGTGCTTATTGTCCACTGCAAATTTTTTAGAGAAATGTATATTGAAGTCCTTTGCTTAGTTTTTATTGGATTGTTTGTCTTTTTATTGTTGAGTTGGGAGAGTTCTTTGTATGTTCTGAAAACTACCCTCTCTTCAGATGTATGATTTGCATATATTTTCTCCCATTCTATGGCCTTTCACTTTGTAGATAGTGTCCTTTGATGCATAAACAGTTTAAATTTTGTTGTTAAATTTACCTATGCTTTTGATGTCATATTTTTTTAAAAAATTACCTAACCATTCATTTTTATATAACTTAAAAATACTTTTTAAAGACAAGGGCTTTCTATGTGGCCCAGGCTCATCTCTAAAACTGAGCTGAAGCCATCCTTTTGCATCTGCCTCCTCAGTATAGGCACACACTACTGCACCTGTGTTATATCCTTTTTGAAGATATTTTATATTTCTAACTCTCAGATTTTTGTTTCTAATTATTGATTTTTGATAATAGGAATCAGAGACCCTTGGAGAAAAAGCTTATGCTAAGACTGTTGCAAGAATGCACAAGATAAACCTGGAGCATCTTATTGCCAGAAAATGAGGAAGTTCTCAAAAATAAAACAAAACCCTAAAATCTATTAACACCCCACATCAATATGAGTATGTCAAAAGGACACAAAAGTCAATGGAAAAGGACAGACATAAAAAGCAACCGAAAAAGTTCTCAAGAGCCAAAACACATAACCATTTGAACAATACAATTGAGCATAGTATTATAACTCATAGTATAAAGTAAATACCCATGAGCCCATGCTATATAAATAAATTAATAAGGGGGAGAGAAGAGGCAAGTCTCCCATTCAGAAGAATTCTAACTAAATTGTGTAGATACTGTACACTAATAAATGGAGAGCATAACTCCTTATTCCATAAGTGTGAGCTTGACATAGTGACTTTCTTCCAAAGAGCACATGATGGAAGGGGGAACAAAGAGTAACTTGACATTGGAGAAATCACACAAACACTACTCTGCTTACAGATGAGCAAGATCCATGTCAAGAGTCATAAATCACGTTGACAGTATGTACCCTGGTACAATGTGATGAAAATGTTACTTTATTTCCACAGTCTTCCTCTAACAAATCCACATCCCTACTCCAACCATGGGGAAAAGATCAGATACATTCCAAAAAGAAAAGCATCATATATCCTTCCCATATGCCTCAAAAATGTCACCATCATTAAAAACAAGGAAAGTCTGAGAAATTATCACAGCTCAGAGGAACCAAGGACACATAAGAATTAAATGTAATGTGGTATCCCAGATAGAATGATGAAAGAGAAAGGATGGTTGGTTAAAGCAAAGGAAGGAAGGAAGGAAGGAAGGAAGGAAGGAAGGAAGACCTAAGGGAAATCTAAATAAACTATAGACTTTAGTTAATAATATTATCAATATTGATTCATGAATTAATTTATTAAGCATAACACATTTACCAGATGGTGTAAGATGTTAAAAATAGAGGAAATTGTGCAAGGGGCATTTGGAAACTCTGTATTATCTGCCCAATTTCTCTGCAAATATAAAATTGTTCTAAAAATGCAAGTGTATTAATAAAAAATACCTTTACAATAGCATCAAAAGTACTGAATACTTAGGATTAAATTGACAAAAGTTGTGCAAGACCTGGGCACTGATAACTACAACATATTACTTATTAACATCTTCAAAAACTGAAAATTTATAAAAGGCTTTTTAAAAGAATAAATGGAGAGATACACTGAGAAAAAAACAAAACAAATGATTCATGTTTCATTTTAGGCAGTTCTTAAGTAAGCAAATCACATCGAAAGTCACAAGATTTGTTTTTGAAGCCTCCGGAGTACAGTTTATGTTCATGGATAGTTCATTCAATAAAGATGATTGAATAACTTCTCTAAGGAGTTATTAAAAATAGAAATGTAACTGATTATGATTACATTATTTTGCCAAGATATTCCAGTTAATACTTATTCAGAACTATAAAAAGCAATGGAAATTTTCTAGAAAGACACAAAGTACTAACACTGATATCATAACACATATATCATATGCTATATTAAAAGTAAAAAATCTGAATAGGTCTAAAAAAAAAAAAGATTAGGCTGGGAGCAGTGACTCATGCCTATAATCCCAGCACTCTGGGAGGCCAAGGTGCAAGGATTGCTTGACTCAGGAGTTCGAGACCAGCATAAGCAAAGTGAGATTCCATCTCTACAAAAATAGAAAAATTAGGCAGGCATTGTGGTGGGTGGCCTGGTCGCAATTACTACTGAGACTCAGGCAAGAGGATGGCTTGAATCCAGAAATTTGAGGTTGCTGTGAACTAAGCTGATGCTGCAGCACTCTACCCTGGGCAAACCAATTGAAAGTCTATCCCAAGAAAAGAAAAAGAAGAGAGCTTAGTTTAGTAATTAATATAATTCCCTCAAAGAAAACCTAGGACCAGATGACTTCTTGGTGAATTCTTCCAAATGTTTAAAGACAAATTAACACCGTTACCTCACAAAATCTTCCAAAAAATTGAAAAGGAGGAAACACCAACTCACTTTGGTATCATGGTAATATTGGAGGCCAGTATTATCGTGATACCAAAACCAGTCAGAAACATAAAAATGGAAAATTCTAAACCAATACTCCTCATGCATATATGTAAAGAAATCCTTACCATAATACTATCAGATTGAATCTAGCAACATATAAAAAGAATTATACACTACACCAAGTGTGTATTTAGACATTGTACTTAACCTAAGTCTTAGTTTCCCCTGAATAAAATGAAGTTAATGAGAATAGAGTACATAGTTAACTTTAAATAAATGATAATTGTAATCAATATTGTTATAATTATCATATGCTAAGCCCCCTTAAGCATGGGTCTATTCTAAGTTCATGATATATTTGTCTATTCCTTGTTTCATTTTTTTTTTTTTTTTTTTCCAGAGACACAGTCACATGTTATCGCCCTCGGTAGAGTGCTGTGGCATCACACAGTTCACGGCAACCTCCAACTCCTGGGCTTAGGTGATTCTCTTGCTTTATCCTCCTGAATAGCTGGGACTACAAGCGACCAGCCACAATGCGTGGCTTTTTGTTGCAGTTTGGCTGGGGCCGGGTTCGAATCCACCACCCTCAGTATATGGGGCCAGTGCTCCACCCACTGAACAACAGGCGCCACTCTCCTTGTTTCCTTATTGTGTTCTAGGTCTTGCTTTTGGATTTAATTTACATGTGGTTTGACTTAGTACCAGCCCAATATTTGGGCAAATGGGCCTCTGCTGTAGATTTCGGGCTTTATAAGGCCCTGCTTTGGCTCTTCTCCAGCCAAGCCCCTTAACAGTCAGTAAAGAATCTATGGCACCTACCCAGACTTCATCTCCTCACCTTCAAGATCATGAACTGAAGGCCTGACATTCAAGAATTCCCTGCCCACATGGCCCCTAGGCCATGTCTAGAGCCTGTGTAGGACTCTTCTCTGACTTCTACTTCCTAAGGCAGATCACATTTCTAGGTAGAGCTGAGGGCCAGCCAATAGAAGCCTGCTTGAGGTGGACTTGGATGTAACTTGGACTTGTAGGCTTTGGTTTCTGTGTGGCTGGTGTGACTTCCCTTGCTGAAGATAAAAATGGAGCCAAATGGTAGGAAGAAAAGGGGCAGGAAGCAGGGAACATAATTTGCAAAACTACCTTTGTACTCCTATATATATAGGTTCTGGAAAGAGTAAGGAAGCCCTTGGCTGGATTATATCCTAGGAAATATTTTTTTTTAGTAAACTTCTGTAGGAGAAAAGGTTCAGAGTCCTCTCAACAGAAAAAAATTTTATTTTATGATTTCTTTTGACTGCTAATATAGCTGGGACTAAATCAGATACTAGGTTAAAGAAAAAGAATCAAGTTTGAAATGATTGCTCTAATATTTTCCAGCATTTGGTTTTAATTCTTATCTCTCCCACTTACCCACTCCCAGAAGCTTTTAGGATGTCTTTTGTATCCCTGGTATATTGAAATTGTGACATTATACATGGACATTCAGCTATGCATCCTTCTTCATTGAGCCTGTTTGACACTTGTGCACGTTTCGATTCCAGCTCCTGTATTGCTTTAGTACCAGAACATTTTAGATTTTCTCTGGATAGTGCTATTTTCATCTTCTGAAATGCCATTTATAAGAAGTAAAACTTCCTAGACTGATTCTCCACTTCATTCAATTTTTCTTTCCTCCAGCTGCCCACGAGTGCTGTGAGGGATTCATCATGTCCTTGGGCAATGTCTACTACAAGGTCTTTATATGTGTTTTTAACCAATTAGAATATGTATCAGTTAGCTATAGCTGCATAACAAAAATCCACAGAACTTCAGGGATGTTGAACAACAAATATTTCTTGTGCATCCGCAGGCTAGCTAAGAGCTGTTCTCTCATTTGCCTTTGGCTAGGGCAGCTCAGTGTCAAAAATTCCTCATCATACAGAGCCTAGATAACTGGACCTCATATGCCTTCCCAGAGATGACAGAAACTCAAGGTCAGCTGGCGAAATGATACCTTCACAGCAACTTGCATTTTGGCTGACATCCATTTGCCAAAGCCAGATACATGCTGAGCTTGGGGTTGGAGAATTACACCCAGATGCTGAGTAGGAGGGCAGTGTAAAGTTGCATGGCTAAGAGTGTGGATACAGACAAGGGTGAAGAATCAGGCTATCATAGTCTGAGTGTGTAAATGGCCTCTTGTTATACCCACACTGTCAACATAAGCATCATATGTTGCAAAGATGTTAAAAGAAATGTTCTCCAGGGAAACTTTGCACCTATATGTGCCCTGATAAGTGATTTCATCTCACAAAAGACATTTTATATCAAGAGGATTATAATATCATACAAATATAATGAACTTTTAAATTTGAGGCCCACATAAAATCCATGGAAAACATAATTTTGGGGGCCAGGCATATAGCTCATGCCTGTAATCCTAGCATTTTGGGAAGGTGAGGTGGGAGAATTTCTTCAGCTCAGAAGTTTGAGACCAGCCTAAGCAAGAGACAGACCCTATCTGTCTGGAGGCCAAGGAGAGATAGATATCCTGGTGACTCAGGCAGGCACAAGCCCCTATAGGAGCATCTGCTCATTGGAGGGAACTGGGTCACAGCCTTGTGGTATTACCAGTGACTGGGTGTGACAGAGGTGTAAGGTGGGAAGGAGGCATCAACCTTCCCAGACTAATTAATTTGCTGAGGGGGTCCTTCTGACTCCACATAGGACCACAATGAGTCATATTCGAGCTGCCAGCAGACTGCTGCTATCTAGTTGCCAGAGACTTTTTGAACTCTCCCCTTGAGACTGGGTGCTGACTAGGACAATTGATTTGGATCTCTCAGACTGGACCAATCACCCAAGGACTATCCAAAGTGGTACCATGGGTATGTGGTTGTGGGAAGGTTTGATTTTCCTTTTCTAGTTGTTGCCCATGAGGGTGGGGTGACATAATTGCTGCTATTTCTCCACAGCTGAGACTTCAACCAAGAGTAACTGATTCACTAGAGTAGGACAGAGACCAGCTGAAAACAAGATAGAGCCACTTAGCCCCACCACACCAAGTAAGTCCCCAGTGTCTCAGGCTGTAGCACTGTATGGGTGCTTGGCAAAGCTCTAGGGGAAAAGGCACAGACACCAGTCCCATCTCTAGAGCAAAGGGCTGGTTAATCACTACTCCAGGAGCCTCCCAACCCAGCTTCACCTTATCTGCTGATTTGGCCAAATGGTGTAAAATAATCATGGGGTGGAATCAGCGGAAAAACTCTCATAAGATGAATAACCAGAGTAGATCAACTCCCCCAAGGAATGATATGGTGGACACAACTGAAGATCCCATTTATAAACTAATGCCTGAGATGTTAGAAATCAAATTCAGAATTTGGATTGCAGTTTTTTGTTTTTTGTTTTGGTTGGGGCTGGGTTTGAACATGCCACCCTCGACATATGGGGCCAGCACCCTACTCCTTGAGCTACAGGGGCTGCCCTAGAATTTGGATTGCAAATAAGATTAATACAATGGAGGTAAATTTGAAATTAGAAATTCAAGGAGCATTTCAAGGTTTGTCTCAAGAATTCAATGAATTCAAAGACAAAATCACCAAAGATTTTGACACATTGAGAAAAGAATCTGCAGCCCTCAAAGATCTGAGAAATACAGTAGAATCCCTCAGTAACAGAATGAACCAAAAAGAAGAAAGGATTTCCAACATTGAAGATAAAGCTTTTGAATGCTCCCAAACTCTCAAAGAAGGAGAGAAAGGGAGAGCAAAAATGGATCGTTCTCTCAGAGAGCCCTGGGATAATTCAAAGAAAACTAATATTTGCCTTATAGGAATCACTGAAGGCAACAAAGTTGCTTTTCAAGGCACAGATGCTCTTCCTCAGAGATTATGAAGGAGAACTTTCCAGACATGCCAAGAGATTCTGAAATTCAGATAGCAGACAGTTTCAGAACCCCAGCATGACTAAACCACAATAAGACATCCCTCAGGCACATCATAATAACTTCACTAAAGTAAATATGAAGGAGAAAATTCTGACAGCAGCCAGATGTAAGAAAACCATAACCTACAAGGGGAAGAATATTAGAATGACTGCAGATCTCTCTGATCAAACCTTTCAAGCTAGAAGAGGGTGGTCATCAACTTTTAATCTAAAACAAAATAACTTTCAACCCATGATCATGTATCCAACTAAATGAATTTCATTTATGATGGAGAAATTAAATACTTTAATAACATTCACATGTTGAAGAAATTTTCCATACCTAAACCAGCTCTCCAGGATATTCTCAGATCTCTCCTCCATAATGACCAGTGCAATCCTCCACCACAAAAGTAAACTCACTCAGAAACTTTTGATCAAATTCCAACTTCCACAGTGGCAAAAGGATTAAAAATGTCCACTGGACTTTAAAAAATGTGATACCCAAAATTCTACCAGGCTTATCAATATTCTCAATTAATGTGAATGGCTTAAATTGTCCTCTAAAGAGGCACAGGTTGGCTGACTAGATACAAAAACTCAGGCAATATATCAGTTGAATATAAGAATCTCATCTTACCGTAACAGATAAATATAGACTCAGGGTGAAGGAACGGTCATCTATATTTCAGAAAAATGGAAAGCAGAAAACAGAAGTTGTTGGAATTTTATTCACAGATACAATAGACTTTAAACTACCAAACGTAATGAAAGATAAGGATAGTCACTTTGTATTTGTTAAGGGTAACACTCAACATGATGAGATTACAATTATTAACATTTATGCACACAACCAGAATGTGCCTCAATTTAGAAGACAGACTATAACAGACATGAGCAGCTTGATTTCCTCCCGCTCCATAATAGTTGGAGATTTTAACACTCCTTTGGCAGCGTTGGATAAATCCTTCAATAAGAAGCTAAGCAAAGAAATTTTAGACTTAAACTTAACCATTCAACATTTGTATTTGACAGAAGTCTATAGAACATTTCATCCTAAAATAACTGAATACACATTCTTCTTATCACCCCATGGAACATATTCCAAAATTGATCACATCTTAGATCACAAGTCTAACCTCAGCAAATTTAAAAGAATAGAAATTATTCCTTGCATCTTCTTGGACCATCATGGAATAAAAGTTGAACTCACTAACAATAGGAATCTGCATACTCATACAAAAACATGGAAGCTAAATAACCTTATGC